>RJWH01000582.1:0-274910 GCA_004363575.1 Solenodon paradoxus
ATAGAGGAGAACCCTCAAGAAGGGCAGGGACTCCTGTGATCAGAGCATCTTTCTTTCTTGTCTGATCAGGAGAGAACACGCTTAGGCTGGGGCATTTGAGGCAGCTCAAAGCCCTTACCCCTATTTGATCAGTCTCCTAAGGATGACAAGGCTGGCACAAGGTAAAAGTCTAGCCAATGTCACTCATTCTTGAGAGTCCAGATGGGCCAAGCCACTCTGAGCTGTGGAAGTCAGAGTTCCTGGAGATGCGGAGACCTGTCAGCATAAGCCTTGTACCAGCTACAGAGGAAAAACAGGCCAGGGAAAGGGGAGCATGCTGGCTCAGCTGATTCATGGAATGAGGCTTCCTGGCTGGTCACCCCGCATGTCACGAGCAGGTAAACTGAGGGGCAGAACTCAAAAGGACTGGCTCACCTTCATGGATCTGTGATTCAGCTAGAGACTGCTAGTGTGAGCAGCACTACATCCCCAGAGCATCATCCCCACCCCCACCTACCCCCCATACACACGGAGACAAAGATAGGCCACTAATCACAGGGGATCCTCAGAGATCCTGTAGCTGGTGGGGGCTGGTGCTGAAGCTTGAATTAGCCCACATCCACCGGCCTCTGCTACATGTGTCTTGGGACCGCGCCCAAATACTGCTTCTTAATGAGGTTATTAATTACGGGCTGTCCCATCCCTTTCTTTGCCTGGGAAAAAGCATTTCCTTCCAGTTGCCTTTGAGCCGGGAGGCAGCAAGCTTGTGCCTCCTCCTTAGAGTACGGGGAACAGTCATCCAGCTTTAATTAGGGCGCTGGGTCCAGCCTTGTATTTACTCTTAAGAGGCTAATGGGGGTGGGAGGGTGCTGAGGGAAGGAGAGAAGGCCCAGGATCAGGGAGCAGCATCACCCAGGGCTGGGAGAGCCGCAGCAGACCACTTGGCCCAGAGAGGCAAGGGAATGTCCAGGATCACAGTAAGCAGCCAGAGCACTCTGCCTCACTTTCCATCACCAGTGCAGATCGAGGGTCCACAGGGGCATCAGCAGTCGGTGAGGACTGCATGGAGAGGCAAAGCCTGTGAGGGACCTGTGGGATGAGCTGGGAACGAGTTTTCCCAGCAATGTCAGGAGGACAGCATGGAAGGCCTACCTGAGTCTGGCTTGCGTTTCTGCCAGGGTTAGCTGTGTGACCTTGGTAATATTCTTTCACCTCTCTGGGCCTCAGGTAACTGGTCTAGAAAGTGAACTGAAGCAGCATAAGGTGGCTGTATGTTGGTTTGTTACACCCACAGCCACAGGGTTTCTGGGCAGGCCTCAGCAGGACCCTTCTTACCAAAGATGGGCTGGGGTTTTCCAGCAGCATAGAGAAGGCCCTCAGCGGAACTGCTCTGGCTTCATAGGAGACCCTGCAGCACTGGGAGCTAAAGGCCCAAAGGGCAGGGGAGAAGGAAGCGGGTATGGAGTGGTAAGGAGACCTCCAGTCTGTGGGGGCCGTGGGGAATCAAGGCCCCAGCCTGAGGTTGGAGAGCTTGGCAGGGTGATGGTCCAGGATGGGGGGCTCTGGGGCCATCTCTCCTGCAGTCCCTGCTGTGTGCCTGGCCCTGCTCTGTGGCCCACACTCAAATCTCTGGTTTGGGTTCCCCAGGTCTCAGTTTTCCCTTCTGCTCAAGAAGTGGTGGCCTGAGACCTCCACAAGTCATTTGGGGATCCATTTCTCAAGGAGTCTGATTAAGACCCCCTTGCCTGTACCTGTGAGCCAGGTGTCACAGTGCTCACAGATCAGGTCTCTCACTCCTCTGCTTTAATTCACCTTCATAGCAGTCAGATCATTATCCCCAGTCCACAGAGGGGAAACTGAGGCACAGCAATTGAATGATGATACAGCTAATGAGCACCAATCAGGAGGACACAACCTTCCTCAGGACATCAGTCTTGAAAGCCCAGCACTGGGTTGGAATGGCCACTTGCATGTCTAACGGGACCCTCAAACTGCCTAAAACAGAGACCCTCCCCTGGATTCTCACTCCCTCTTCTTTACCCCTCCACCCAGTCTCCTCTGCCTCAGCAAAAGGCAGCTCCCTCTGTTAAGGTCAAAAGCCTCAGGGTGACCCGGGGCCTGCTTTCTCTCACATTCACATCCAATCTATCAGAAACTCCTATTGGCCCCATCTTCACAAGGTGCCAAATCTGTCCCCAGGCTGCCACCTCCTTGGCCCTGCAGCCCCTCCCACCCCCTGCTGGGCTGCCATGCTTTCTGCCCAGGATGAGTGCAGGTGCAGTTCTCTGGTCTCCAGCTTCTGCCCCTGTGCTCACCTCCCTGGGTCTGTTCACCCTCACAGGTAGCTGGAGTGTCCTATTATAATCATGTCCCTCCTGTCAACCCCATACTGTAACCCATGGAACTAGAGGAAAGGCATAGTCTGTCAGTGACTTCACTCCCAGTGGTCTCCCTGACCTTGCTCCTCAGGCCACACAGGACTCCTCTTTGTGGCTTGAACATTCTCTTTCCAATGCCTAGCTCAGTCTCTTCTCCGCAGTTCCTGGGCCCCTCTCTCACCTCCTTCAAGTTTTTATACACACATCACTATGCTAAGAAGCGAAGGCCACCCCCGTCCCTCATTTTAAGTTGTGCCCTGCAGCAGCAACTGCTCCCATGTGCTCTTCTTGGGGTCACTGTATTAGCTAGTTTTCCCTCAGACCTCTCTCCTTTGTTGTCTGCCTCTGTCCCAATCCTTGAGGGAAGAGGCTCTTCATCTCCAGCCTGGAGGAACAGGCTTTTTGCTGAACAAACGCACCTCCCCAGGGTGGGGTGGCCTCCCCACCGTCCTGTCCTAGATGTGTGTGGCCAGCTAGAGGAGCAGGCAGGTGGGCTGGGCAGTGGAAGCCTGTGGAGAGGCTGGAAGTGCAGTGGCTGCCCTGGGCTGGCCCAGGAGGCCCTCCCTTTCCCTGGCTCCTCTCCATATGAATTATTAAAGCTCATTTATGAGGGGCCTGCCCAGGCCTGTGGCTTCTGTGCATAATTCATAGCTCTCCCAGAAAAGCTGGTGCTGGAGCAGCCACTTCTTCCAGGAAGCAAGAAGAAAGTGCTGGGAAGGAGTGGCCCACACCTTGGCTGTCCACCTATTCTGTTCCAGTTCCCCTTTGGGGCCTCCCAGCAGCTTGACCAACCCTGCGCCATGAGGCCTTCTCCTACACATTTAGATTCTGGTTCCCAAGGTCGAAATCCATTATGCATAAGCAGGCTCACCCACTCCCCAATCTGTGCCTCAGTTTCCCATCCATGAACAGATGGAACTGACACTTTTCAAACTGCAGTTGCTGCAGGATCATCCATCTTGGCTCATGGGTCTCCAAGGTGCCAACACCCAGGTTTCATTGTTTGTGAATTTCCCGGAAGTCTAGAGCTGGGATTTAGCTGAAAGCAAGAGAGCTCAGAGATCAGATGTGGCCCCTACAGGCCAGCGCCACTGGGTACCTGTCATCCTCTCTGCCCTAGAGCCTCCATCTGCTCCCAAAGCAGAGCCACCTGTCCTCATCAAGGGCAAACATCGTGGGCTTCTGGGGCTGCAGCACCTATTCTCCCAGCATATTCTCCAGGCAGTTGGGCACGATGGGACCATAACCCCTATCCAGGCTGGTTTCACAATGGGTAAATTGAGGTTCAGTGAGACAGGTCCTCAGGAGGTGGCTCGACTGATGCAGCCCGTGTGCCCAGCCGGGTGCTGTGAAGAGGAGTCATGCCCAAGTCTGGTCTAAGGAGGCGCGCAGTAAGGCTGAGGCACACAGAGGTCACCAGGTCAGTCAAGGAGGACCCCAGGAGCTCCAGTCACCTGTCCCTGCCCCCAGTAGCTGAAGTCTAAATGGAGGTGGCAAGACAGACCTTGTCCACGTGTCACCAGCCACTCAGATTTTGTGATTCACATATCCCCAACTCCCTACTGCACACCCTCCCCACCCCCCAGAATGAGTCAAATCCTTGCCAAGCCACAAATAGCCGTCCTCTGTGTGTGTCCTCAACATGGCTTCCTGTCTGGAAACGTCAGAGACCCCTCAGGGTCCTCCTTTCCTCCTCAGGGCAGAGATCCCCCAATGGGAGAGGGCAGATCCCACTGAGAACACCCAGGCATAGAGGGCAGATAGAACAAAGACTTCAGAACTCAACCAGTCAGGGTCAGCTCTGTTCTCTGGCCTTGTCTCTGGCCCTCTAGCTGGCCAACTTGCCATCACCAGGAAGCTTTTCTGGATTCCCCATCCCTCTCTCAAACCTTCAGTCCTCGCCCTTCTTTACTGACTCTTGTCCTAGGTAGGGGCTACAGCCTGGTCTTATTACCAGGCTTCTTGCAGAACTTAGCCCGCAGTCTGGCAAAGAAGAGTCTTCTGGAAAATCTTGGGGATCGATTTACCTGAACATCCTTCTCTCACCAGCCTGGTGCCTGAGCTGCCACCTCCCTCTGCAGTGGGAGACTGGCTGGAGGTTAAGACCTGAAAAAGGGCTCAAATTCATACAAGAAAAGAGCACCTGTGTGCAGGGTGTGCTGTGTGTGACACCCACTGACGGCACACAGCACCCTTGGTTGGTGCAAACCAATTCAGGCCCACTTCATGGATGAATATTCTGAGGCCTAGAGGGTGAAGCACTATACACAAGCACTGTACACACAGCTGGTCTCAGCTAAACCAGAATCTGAACCCAGCTAAGTATGGCTCTGGTGTCTAGGCCCTGTCCCCTAGGCCATTAGGCCTCCTTAATTCCAAGGCGGACTCCAACAGCCAAGATTCAGAAAACAGGGTACAGGTAAGGGCCACCCTTCAATGATGATCTATTTCACCTTAGAGAAGGGGTCCAGCTCAACATCAGGGCCCTCACCAAGCAGTTAGAAGCTGGGTACAATCAGGAAGTCCTTCCTCATATCCCCCCAGAGCTATCCCGCTGCAGGAATGTCTCAGCAGTGCTAAGACTGAGCTCCCTCAGATCCTCCCACCACGGAACTGGACCAGGTAGGGGAGAATGCCCACACTTCCTCTGGGATTTACATCATCCTATTGACTGGCTTCTCAGAGTAAGCCAAGCTGCATGCAAATCAAAAGTGAGTGCTCAACCCGCCATGACACACCATGGGCTGTGATTCTCCAGTGCTCTGTGGTGAATCCATTAGCAATGCAAATCCTCTGCAGGCTGTGCCTGTGTGGTGAGGATCCATGGCTGCAAGGAAGACAGGGCCAGACCTCCTTCTGAGGAGTCCCAGTGTGGTGTCCAGGTCAAAGAGTGCCAATCTGCCTGGTGAGCCTGAGTTGTTCCCAGGACTGGCTTGAGGAGAGGCAGGTCAGCCAAACCAGGAAGGCTTATCATTGTCAAAATCCTCTGTAGATTTTTTCAGTCTTCTGCAAATTCCCATCTAACTCATTCATTCATTCATTCAGATGGTTACTGAGTACCTAGTCAGTAACCAGGCTACAGGCAGGGCAGTGGAGGAGCGATGGGTGAGCAGGGCAAATAGCAACCTGCCTTTGGGAGCTTGGGCTCCCAAAACAGCCCAAGGAGCAGGGCAGATATCTGATCTGATTCAGACCTGATGCATGGAGGGAAGAGGTGTGCAGGAGCCTTGGGAGAGGGGTACATGACAAGGAGCCAGACGTAGCCTAGGGGTCTGGCCAAGTGAAGGTGGCATTGCAGAGGTGGAGGGCAGTCCAAACACAGTACAGCACATGCAAGGCCCAGCAGTGAGCTCTGCCCATGGTGATGCCCCAGGAACACAGATCAACCGTGGGCACCAAGCAGGCTGCCCCGCACCGAGGCCTGAAGAGTTCCACCTCGAGTACACAGTGAGCACTTCTGGGGGCCGGGGGTAGGGTGAGTTCCTGACAGGGGGTAAGGAAAGCAGGTGCAGGCAGTGGATGGTAAACTGAGGCTTCAAAGAGCAGAGCTCTCTGCTTGGTTCTCAGTGCCCATCCTGGGCAGGCTCTGCTCAGCCCCTCTCCAAGGTACACATCCAGTCTGACACATTGCCACTTGAACCCAGGTTTGCATTTTAAATGTAAAGAGTCTAGTATCTGATGATTTCCCAGACTTACTCTTCCCCACTACTGGCAGGTCTCACCACCATCATGGCCACCAAGTCTCTTCTCTGCCCACACCCCCCCATCACAGACACCTCACTCAAAGTAACGGCCCTGCCTGATCTGGACCCTCCACCTTTCTCTCCTTCCCCTCTCCCCTTCTCCTGTTCTAACCATTCCACCTCCAGGCCTTTGCACTGACTGTTTTTCTGCAATGAACACTTCTCTTAGATACTCGCATGGCTCCCACCCTCCCTTCCTTCCAGGTTTTGCTCAGATATCTCCTTTTTAGTGAGGTCCGCTTTGATACCTGCACCCCAAAATTCATCCCACAAATTCATCCTATTACTTCTCCATGGCACTTGATCACCTTCTAAAACAGCAGGACCTCTGTCTGTGTGCCCTTCTTGAACTGCTGTCTGCTAACCCCTGCCAGTACCTGACGCATGGCAGAGGCTCATGAGTGCTGAGAGAAGGAATATGCAGCAGGTTGCGCGGTCTGGAAAGAATGAACACGCCCATGCAAAGAGGCTTGGACTAGAACAGGATGACCTGGATGGGAGCTTCAGGCTGCTCAGGATTTCTCTGGGCACAGCCTGTGTGGTCACGCCAATGGGCTGCCCTGTAGCCCTGTCTGACACCCAACGATAGCCAAAAGGCCCACTCCAGGCTCTTGTACTAACCTGCAGGCTACCCCCGCCAAAGCATTTGTCCTATGTGTACCAGCCCAGCTCACAAGTCTCCAAAACCAGTCTGTGAGATAAACAATAGAACAGGTTGCTTCTCCCCATTTCTCAGATGAGAAAAGCAAGGCTCAGCATGGCTGCCCATAAACTTTGTAAATTCTATTTAACACAAATCTACCAACTTTTGTCTTGCTGGGAGAGGCACTTAATACATGGCCCTCACCTCCAATAGCTCTCCATCTGGGGAGAGGGTCCCCGCCTCGGCCGCCTGAGTGTGGGAACACGAAAGCTGGGCCCTCTGAGCAGGGGACAGGGGAAACTACTGACAGGGAGGTGCTCAGTTTCCAGGGAACCAATGCTATTCTCTCATTCATTCATTCACTCCACAGACACTAACCACTGCCCAGTAACGTGTGAGCTCGACCCGCCCCCAATGCCCAGCCCTAGGGTGGGAGCAGCAGAGAGCATTAAGGCTCAGTCCAAAAAAAGCTAGAGGTTTGGGAAAGCATTATTATCCCCACTCAGCTGGCCGGGGGCTCCAGTAGTAAGATCCTCTTACTGCAGCCCAGCCAGAAGCCCACAACTACAGAGCACTCACCATTTTCCTGGTAATTTTTGACTTAGATATTCTCACTAAAACATCATCTCCTGAGTGCAGGGCCTGGCACAGAGCAGGTGCTTTAAAAATGACTGGCTGCTCCATCCTCATAATGAGAAAATATAAGAAATATGATCCCACTGTAAAGATTAAAAAACCGAGGCAAATAACTCAAACAAGGTCACATAAGACTCTCTTTATGACCCCCTGCTCCTCCCTTCCTTAACCCTCATCCCCTGAACCAGCAGGCAGCAGGCAGACAAATGGGGGTTCCCTCTGGACATCCCCAAGAATCCCCACCCTTTTCCATTTTGGAGTAATGGCCTCCCCCAGACACCATCAGTGTGGGAATCACCTGGATAGACCCCCATCCCTGTGCTGCCTCAGGAATCATGTAAATTAGCCATCTTAATGGCTTCTGGGATTATTCCCTGCCATCCCAATTAGTTACTCTGTGTCAGGAACTTGGGGCTGAGGGGTACCAGGCAGGGGGAGCCCAGTCAAGAACTGTGGCTAGCCCAAGGCATCCTGGGTGCTAGGAGATGCTACAGGGGTATAACAGGAGAGGAATAGAGCCTGGACTTTGGAACTGGGGTTAGATTGTCGCGGGTGAGTCTCTCACCCACCCCATCATGGCCCCTTGTTCTTGTCCCCCCACCCCACCAGTGGCTTACCCTCAGGGAGGTGGGCTGGGCCTCAGCAGTCCTAACTGGGGAGGTTCAGAACTAGGGGAATGGGCTGGGGACCTTGAGGAAGTCTCAAAGAACTCAGTCTGGACTGGAGTCTGAACCCTATCTCTCCCGACTCCTGTTGCAGGCAGCATCTCATCACCCCCTGAATGCTCCTGGGAGCACCAGTCATGCATGGTTTTTATTTATTCCACCTCCTCACCATTTCCTCTTCACATCTATCTCCCCCACAGTCTGTGAGCTCCTGAGAGAAGGCTGAGCACACACTAAGGTGTGGGGAGTGGACTGGGGAGGGGGAAGGAGCAATTGGGAGGCTGGTCCTGAGCTCACGGATGCATGAGAGTCAGTGCAGAGGGGCAGCAGGGAAGCAGAGGGGCAGGCAGTTGAGGAGGCCTGGCAGTCTCCCTGGGATTGGTCACAAACTCCGGCCACTGGCCACATGCACACCTGGGAACACCTGCTTTCACAGGTACCATGTCAGGAGACTCTCCTTCTCAGGGAGCCTCAGTCCCCCTTGCTGAGCAGGGGCAGTCTTGCACTTACCTTCCTATCTCCTGTGGCAGAGGTTTTCTACCTCAGTTCACCTGGCTGTTTCCGGCCTGCCCCCACCCAGTTAAATAACAGCCCCAAGGGTGCCGGGAAGTCCCCTTCATCTGTCTCCTCAGGGCAGCCCTTGCAAGAGAGCCCAGAAGGGTGTGGGGGGTGACCTTTGGCCTGTGGGACCATTAAAGACAGGCCCAGATGGGTCTTGAACCAGATGGGTCTTCTTCTGCAGACACAATCAGCTTGGCCTGAAGAGACCTGCACACACTCCCTGCTCAACAGACACTTACTGAGCACACTTGGTGTGTGCCAGCCTGGAACTCCAGTTGAAGACAGGTGGTCAGAGCCCCAACCCCTCCTAAGGCACACAACCTTGAAGGGGAGGCAGCAGGTATATTGTGGGGCAAGAATGGGGAGGGTCCCAGGCATCAGGCAGCTGAGGAGCACCCCTGACCCACACGGGCAAGTCTGAGGAGGTTTCAGGCAACAATCACAGGCAGGCAGAGGTCAGCCGGGCTAACAGGCAGGTCTTGCTTGGAGTTGACAGTGCCCTCTGCAGCCCACCCAACCTCTTCCCAGCTCCCTGCAAGTGCAGTACAAGGGTGGGTGCTTGCTAAGCTCCGTGGAAGGAGCTGGCTGAAGGCAGAGGTCCTTCCTTCCAAGCCCCCAGCTCGTACCCATCACAGCAGCCCCTCTGGGTGTGGTCTCTATAGCACAAGCTTACAGGGTAGGACAGAGACCTCTTTGTTGAATGGCAGCAGGGGAGTGCCACCACTGGTTGTAGAAGGACCCAGCACTGGCGGTCCTGGGAATGATAAGAACACTGAGGCACAGAGGAGGAGGGCAGGTGACTCACCCAGATTCCCACAGTGAGCAGGACAGGGGCCAAAGCTGGAGTGGGATAGGAAGAGGCTGGGAGAGGAAGGACAGGGGAGTCAGATCCTGCACACAAGCTCCTGGGGTCTGGAAAAACAAGATGTCAATTAAATACCTGAACAGCTGCCTTCCTCCCTCCAAGTCTCCACAGGAAAATCTAAATATAGCCAGGGGGTTGGGGGATGGAGAGGAGGGTGATGGGAGGGTGACTGGGAGAAGGCTTGGTCAAGAGGACTCATAGCTACGCCCAGTAAAGGTCAGCCCCAGAGAGCCTCTCCCTTCCTATGAAAGATGGGGAACAGTCAAAGGGACACCCCAACCTAGGAACAGGATAAAATCCAGGGATTCTCCCAAGACCTATGCTTTTGGCTGACTGATACTTGGACAGTATGGCCAGCCTGGACCCAGAATTAGTGCAGGGAATGGAGTCCAGCGAGGAATAGGAAGGGCCAGGGGCCAGGACATGAGAATATGATTCCTGTCAGATCCATCAGGGGAGTCAATTAGACACCCAGTCCTCTCTGCAGTGAGTAGGCACAAGTGAGCACACACTCCCCTATAGCCACCCCGGCCCAAGAAGAGGATGAAGTCTCACAGCCGGCATCTAACCATGTCCCTGGGTCACTTCCTTGGCCAGGGCCCATGAAGGGCAAGTCAGTTGCACTGCCTGCAGCAGCTGGACATGCTCCTCTGTCAGCATCCCCTGCCCAACCACACCCCCAAGGAAACTGGGGGTGCTATAGCCCAGTGAAAAGCCACTGGCCCCGTGAAAAGCCACTGGCTCCATGAAACCACACTCCAAGGATCTCAGCCTAATGAGAGAGGCAGCCTTGCAGAGGCCAGGTGTGAGGGAAGGGCATGGGAACGTGAGGACGCTGTGGCGGGTGAGGGGGCTGCCTGGAGGCAAAGGCAGCCTCCACACAGCAGGCTGCAGAAGGGCTGTGGGAGGTGAGAGGCTGCAGCTGAGTGCTCAGACCCAAGGGCCAAGGCGTGAGTCCTGTCTTCATCACTCACCATCTGTCTGATTTCAGCATCACTTAGCCCTGCTGAGCCTCAATTTTTCTTGTCTGTGAAATGGGAATAAACAAAGACTGATCTCGTTGGATAACATACAGAAATATACCACCCAGGACCAGCTCATGGCGACTGATGACTTCCTTTACAAATGTTTGCTCGAGTATGAATGTCCTCCTTTCCGTCCCCTCCCATCTTTCTCCTCAGTCCCCAATCCTACCTCAGGCCTCTTGCCTGACCATGCAGTAAATACTACCTCTCTGTTCTCCATCACTCCCAGACTTCTTGGTAACAAACCCCAAGTCTGCAAGAATTTCTCCAAATCCAGCCCCAAGGTGACCCCATCCATAGCTCAGGGGTGAATCCTGACTAGCCCAAACCAATCACAATGTGCCTTTCTGATTGCTGGTGATTGGTTTAGAGTGGGCATGTGATCCACTACTAGCCAATGAAGTAAAAAGAGACATTGACTAGGGGCTTCTGGGATTTCTTAGCCTTTAAGGGGAACCCAGAGGAAGTACCCCTTTTACTTCAAATGTCTGGTACATGTGATACTGGGAACTGTGGCAGCCATTTTGTTACTATGAGGGAAATCAGCCAAGGACAAATAGCCACACCAAAAGTGAGACCAGACAGTGTGCAAGTGAGACCTTGGTCCTCAATGACAGTATACACACACCCAACTCTGGGCTCTCCATCAGGATTAAAGGCCTAATTATGATAAAAGAAATAATAAATCATCATGCTGGGGTTGCCTAGGTGTATGAAGAAGCAGACATTTTTCCTTGTAGCCAAATACACGCCTTGGATTCAGCTTTTGTGGGTTTAGTAGTCAACTCAAGGCCAACTCCTAGAAGGTCTGGAAGTGGGCACAGAATTGGGAGAGGAGACACAGGGTTGTAGGAAAGGCCACAAAGGACAGGGAGCCAGAGAAGAGTGTTGACTGGGAACGCTCATTGCCCCAGTAATCTGACAGAGTGGGCCAGCCTGGTAGAGGGACACAGTGAGCCAAGGCCAGAAGGTACAGAGGTACAGAGCTCCTACTCAGACCTGCAAGTGGCTCAGTTTGGCGAGAGCCTGAATATTCACAGGACCAGTGCCCAAAGACAAAAGCCAGCACGGGCTCTGCCCATGTAGGCTTCTGGAGTACAAGGTCATTGCTAACCTTCAATGGGAGACTCTGGAGCATGCTGTGTGTGTGTGTCCGGGGTTGGGGTGGGAGTGGCGGGGTGGTTTGTCCAGGAGAGGATGAAAAAGACTCCCAGGTTCTTGCTATGCCTGCCCCAGCCTTAGCTCACAGGGAAAAAGGAGAAATAATCCATCTATAAGAGCCCTCAGCACATAGGCTTGTTCTGCCAGTTCATTTCTCTTTTCTAATAAATGAAATTGGGGGCAGGGCTGAGGTGGGTTGTTTTGTGTTTGTTTATCGAAACTGGTGGCAGCACCAGGCCTGACCTTTAAGGCAAATGCAACATTTCAGGCGGTGCCGGTAGAAAGAGAACATGGGCTGCAGAAGGAAGTTATCAAGACTAAAATGCCACGTCAGGCTGGAAACTTGCAGCAGAGCAAGGGCCTCTACCCATCTAAGGGACACACCAGTCCATCCATGCCCACCTGGTGTTGAAGCTATCCTTTCCAAAGGAACCCAGGAAGGCTCACTGACTGCAAAGTGGCACAGAGACACTGAGGTCTGCCCCAGAGAAACAGCGGGTGCCGGGGCCTCACACGCACAGGGGCTTTTTTCTACAGGGTTTGCCAAAGGAGGCGTAAAGTTGCTCCCACATTCCATGCTAGGGGTGTCTTTGTTTCAATAAACAATCCTATGTCACAGGGCAGGGACGAACAGATGGGGAGCAAGCTGTATGGATCATGCACTGGAGACTGGATCCTGCCCGCAGGGCACAGCCAGAAGAAATGAAGGGCCTGGCGGGTCCTTTCTGCCACCTCAGGTATCGGTTTCTCTGTCTGTATAACGCGGGTATCTGAGTCCCCAAGCTCTTCTGTGGCTGAGATATGGCCTTTCCACCAAGTCAGGGAAACAGGTTAAGACCCAATATAGACCAAGGAGATGGTCCTAACCAGACTCCCTGGCCCCACAGGAATCCTCACTGTCCTGATAGGCTCACAAGCCCTTGGCGGTCACTTTTGCTCTTTGCAGAAACTCCCTTCTAAAGTGCAGAGGGTGCTGGATCATCCCATCCCTGACAGCACATGGTCCCTGAGAATACCAGGAAAGCACAACTTCCAGTTTTTTCACATCAGAACCCATCAGATCAGGGCACACCCAGCAACCCCAAGGGTCAGCACCCAGCATAGGGTGCCCAGACAGCCTTGTTGTATGAAGACCCAGAAGACAAATATTGTCTGTGAAAGGAAGCAGCTTCACTAGAGGTGCCCCAAACAGAGGAACATGCAGGTAGTGACAAAACAAAGCTTTCATATCCCCAACTTGTGCTTGCAGCTGACTGCACAAATGTCTTGCTACGAGTGAGAACCCCAAGTCTACAGCAGATGCTCCGAGGGTTGCCAGTCTCTCCCCCTTCAGTATGCAAATGAGAAGCACCCACTCAGAGAGGGGAAAATGCCAGCCCAAGGTCACACAGCAAGGGTTTCCACTCTGCCTGATCCCAGACCCCCTTGCCTACCCTCTGATCTCTACTGGGGAAGGACTGTTTGCCAAGATGCTTTGCTTCACAAAGGACTCACCAAGCTCCTCTGAGTCCCAAGTCCTCCAGTGCATCTAAATACCATTCCATTTGCAAAAATTTGAATTACAAGGACGAAGTCTGTGTTTCCTTTGCTGACTGTCATGGGCCAGTTGGTAGATGATCAAACATTCCAGCTTAGTCTTAACTCAGGCTGTTTCTGACATAAAAGTTTGCAAAATACTGGTCCTAAGAATCAGGCAGCTTTATTTTCCACTGCCAGCATTTACCCAGCAGAGCCCTGGCATTAACTTCAAAGGCAGGTATAGAAGGTGGGTAATGGGAGCACATTCTGGGAGCAGACAGATAAACTGTGCATCTGTCTACACATATGCATGCACACACACACCAGCACAGACCCATATTCATAGTCATAAACCAAGCACATGCACAATACCTGTACCTGTGTATACACACGAGCATACACACAGGCACACACGTTCACACACAGAAGCACGTGCCTTCATGTACAAACGAACACACCCACCACATGTGCCCAAATACACATAACATTACACATGTGTAGACACTTCCACACACAAGCTTATGTGTGTGCACTGGCCAAGGAAAGGGTCAAGAACAAGAGGAAGGACCCAGAAACCACAGTGGAGTCTCAGGTGCCTATGAGGCCTGGCTGTTCAGTGGGTGTTTTGTGACGGGACAGGTACCTGGCACTTGATACGCAGGCACAGCTGGACTGAGAAACCTCACAGATCCAGTCAGGATCCTGCACTTTTTGGGGCCAGACCCATCCCTCAAGACCTTTCAAACACCAACCCTATGAGGCAGCTCAATCAAGGGAACCCTATTTTACAAATGAGGCCCCAAGACCCAGAAAGGCTAAGGAAGTTCCAAGGTCACCACACAGCTGTGAGAAGTATACCAAGAGGGGACCTCATTCAGAAAGACTTGGCCAGCAGGGAAGGAAGGCATTGGGGTGGGAAGGGAACAAGGGGTTCAGGGCCTCAGGGGGGCAGGGAGGAGAGACAGAGGGAGTGACTTTCCCCCTTCCACTCACACCAACTCCTTTCCTCTTTGTTTAACAGGAATAATTTGCAAGATGGGGAGAGACAGTTAATGATCAGGAGGAAACTCTTCTTGTGCCCTCCCTCCCAGCTAAACAATTAGACTGATCAGAGCTCAAAGTGGGTCAGTCTGAGAAGCAGCTTTGGACACCCCAGGTGTGGCCAGAGGCCAACAGGGAGGTGCAGACTCCTCACACTAAAGGATCAAAACCCAGTGGGCCTCACCCCAGGGTTAGAGCAGACTGCAGAGAGGAGCAGGAAGACCCTCCTCCTGTCTTAGGGATGGGAATGCCAGACTCAGAAGGGCCTGGGCCTGAAAGAGAGGGAACTGAGGCCAGGGGACACAGGGGCTTGTCCAGGTCACTGACGTACGAGCTACTCAGCCAAGAGAGTTGAGCTGGGATAGCCTTTGACAGAGTCGTGTCCCGCCTGACCCCCCCCTCCCCCCCGCCCCGCCCCGGGCCACCAGATCAGGCCAATATAACATAAAGATCCTCAGGGATCCTCAGGGCCCCCATGTGAAGAACCCACACACATACCAAATCCGTGCTAAATGGGGTCTCCTACACCGCGAGGCCCCAGCCCCCACAGGCTCAGTTGCCAACACCAGCAGTGACCAGGGGCTGCATACTGAGGTGGGAAAGGGACTGGGTGGTTCATGAGGAGGATGAAGACAGGGAACACTAAACCACTTCCAGAGTCTCCGTGGCAGGGTAGGGCCTCGAGCAGCTCAGACCACATGGGCCTGAATAGCAACATGACTCCTTCAGGGTAACACCCTGAGATCCCCGTGGAGCTCTCGTAAGCCCCCAGGGGCATCTCAATCCATGTAGTGGCCTGCACTGCCAACCCGTGCCCCCCTTCCCACCCCCCCATTTAGCCACAGGCAACTCAGGAGGCTCTTCAGATTACACAGGACAAGAGCGGAAGGGAGAGGGGAAAAAAGCAAAAACCACACATACACCTCCCTCTGGGATTATGAGTATTGATTCTGTAGCTTCTTGTTTAGACAGTAGGCACCAGGGAAAAAAATCAACCTGACATGAAGAGAAGCTCCCCAGTTGGCTAGAGGGATTGAGCCCACGGTGGGAAAGCCCCAACCCCTGTCTTTAGAGACCCAGGCCCTGGTGCTCCCTTGCCAGGTGGGAGGTTTTGTGCCCACTCACCTAACAGCATGGGTCACCAGTTTCTGAGGCAGGTCTTGAATCTAGAAGCCTCCAAGGACTACATTGGAGGTGGAAGAATACTGGAAAGGGAAAGAGAAAGAAAAAGACCACACCGCATTCCACAGACAATACTGCCATGTCAGACAGGATCCATGCCACATGACTGACTGCGCTGACCCCCAAACCTCCAGCTGCCCCTTGAATAGTTTTCAGCAAAGAGAACTCTGGCTGCCTAGTTCTCCAGGTCCCACCTGTCCAGACAGCATAAAAATCCATGGTCCTCTGAAGTCCTCAAAACTGCTGAGGGATTAGAAGATCTAGTCTCAGGTTTCTATTAACAGTCCTCATCCCCACCCCCATGACCTTTCTCTCCAGAGTCATACAGAAATCTGGAGGGAGAGATGGTATCTCAGCACCTCAAAATGGAGTCTTTCCTGCCCTCCCCTCTGTGCCAGGCAGGCCTGGCCCAGCACTCAAGGCCTCACAGAAAGGGACAACTTGAGCTGAGGTGGGGGTGGGGAGAAACCATGATCACCTGAGTGCAAATGGGAAGGTGCCAGAGGCAGGCCCAGGAGCTATAAGCACCAGGGCTGGCAGGGCAGCCTTTGGCCAAGGAAGGCTACCTTAAGATTACTTGAAAGCAAGAAGACGGAGGCACAGAGCAGGAAAGGTTACAGCTGGAAGGCCTAGGTGTACTTCACACATCTTAGACCTCTTCGTTTTCTTCCACAAAGTCCCAGGTATTGAGTCCTTATCCCCCAATTTCTGGGACCACTGCCCAGTTGCATCAAGCCCCTGGGCAGGGTGGTCAAGTGTAGGACAGAACAGTTCTCTTCCAGGTCTGCCTCCAGTAGTTGTGGAACTTTGGGCAGGCCCTTCATCTCTGAGTCTCAGTTGCCCCATCTATGGGATGGGTATGATCACAGGTTTTGAGGCAGTAAAGTGGGAAGGGACCTGGGGTCAAGGAGGAAAGACCACCCTTAGCCTGGTGACTTGCTCCACCATGGTCAAGTTGGGCTTCAAGAGGTAAGGGAGGGAGGCAGTCCAGCATCTGTCCTCAAGAAGCTGGTATCTTATGTGGGTGGGGTATTGCCTGAGCGACTGGCCTCCCAGAGGCCTTCCAGAGTCCTCAAGAAGATTCAGTATGAGACCTTGAAGGAATGATCTGAATTCCTGAGAAAAGCTGGCACTGTTGAAGGGACAGAGTGAGCAAGGCAGAGAGACAGAAAGGTGCTCAGTCCACTGGAGCAATATGAAGACTGATGGGTGGGGCCAATGAGGCTAGCACATCAGGGTTTGATGCTAATGTGAACAAAGGCTGTCAAGGCCCCACCCACAAAGCTCTACCTGCCCGCCAGAAGTTACACCTTCTACCATTAACATTCATCAGCCTCTTAAGCAGAGTCTATTATCTCAGTTGGAGAAACTGAGGCAAGGTCATCCCAATAGAGAAGGTCAGCTGTGGAAACCTAAGCTTGAGTCCATAGGACCTACATCTGCTACCCAGCTTATCTGCAAACTACCTCCTCCTAGGAGCTGGCAATATCCACCCAGATACCTCTGCGGTATCAAGGGTCAGCAGTGACCACCTGCACACAGGCAGAGGGGAGGGGCACTGACGACAGAAGTGTTCATTCCACTCTTGAGATAGTGTCTCCTTGGGGATACCAAAGTGACTGGGAATCTGGAGCAGGACTCACTGGAAGACTGAGGGGACTCATTTTAAAATGGGCTTCCTCCATTTTCAGAGGCTAGCTGACACTGCTAGCCAGGAGATGCCCCATGAAGGTGGGTCCTCGAGAGGTTCAGCAGCCAGAGGTTCCCCCCAAATCCGAGGAGGATTTGAGCACCTGGCAGCTCAGCACGCTAGCTAGCTGTGGAGGCAGCGGCTGCCAAGTCCTACCCCTCCCTCCTGCAAAAGCTGCGGCAGGTTGTTGGGGATATGGAGAACCCAGATGTGTGATGCTGCCTCCCACTTAGAGAGAGAGCCACAGGGAGGTGAAGATGTGGGTTCGCAGGCCCAGACAGACACACGTCATCCACCATTAACCACAGCTAGACTGACGCATACCCTGTTGTGGGCACACAGGAAAAGAAGCACGTACTCCAGCTGTCATTAATCTGTTGGGGGACCCAGACCCCCCAAGTCCCTTTCTGCCCGCTACTGACTCCTAGAGGAAAGGGGGCACTGGACAGCACCACTTTCTGTGCAGAGTGGGGCTAAGAGGGTGCAGCCAGCCAGGGGCTCTACCCGGCACTCAATTAGTACCCTACAGAGCAGGAGATGGAGAAACCCAGGGATGCCGGAAAAGAGGAGACAGAGGTTTAACAGAGACAACTGGAGAGGCCGGCAGGGAAAGGTGGGCACAGTGAGATGAAAGGGATGGGCAAGGGCAGGGGGTGGACAAAACACCCAAGTAAGGGGGCAGGGGAGAGGTAAGGAGACTGACAGGATTCGGGTGGGCACAAATACATGGAAAGGCAAAGCATGGGGGCTGCCCCTCAGCCAGCAGCAGCCCTGTGAGCACAACCAGAAAGAGGAGGAAGCACTTAAAAGGGAGTATGTGTGCTATGACTCTTGCCCGGACACACACATGCACATACATGTGCTTCTACACATGTGGCCTCCTCCTCTGAAACCCTGATCCAGGTCTAGGAGGGGGAGAGATACCCCCACACCAAAGCCTTGTCCTCCCTCCAGCAGCAAATCTTCTGACCTCCTCCCTCCAGTGGCAGCCTTGGTCCACTTTGCCTGGTAGGCAGAAAGCCACACTGCCAGAGGGACTACAGAAACAACGGCCACTAGATCCCAAACACACAATTGCTTGAAACCTAGTGGTTTGTGAAAGCTGGGTCCAGTCATACTGCCAGACACTGAGGGGATGACTTTCCTGTTAAGCATCCTTTCTACAAGGGGTCATCACCCCAGTGTCAGCCATGAGGGTGAGGGATCTACCTCCCATCTCAGAAAGCCACCTGTGTCCAAGTCTTATTCTAGTTTGGCCATACTGACCCTGGAGACAGGGAGGCCACTTATCCCTGAGAAGCCCCAGGGCAGCAGTCTCAGTCTTTCACGTCACTGCAACAAAAGCCCCCTCTCCCACTAGCCGCGCTGGCCCGGGGGAACCTCCCTTTCCTCCCTCCAAGGATCAATGGGTATCCGCATCTCGGGACCAGGGCAGCTGAAGGGCGCTGGCTGTCATGGCAAACCCTGCGTGTTGTCGCACCATTAGTCACCTCCCCCTGGACCCTCAGGGCTGCACAGCCCCCATCCCGCCCCAACACTCATTCTCTAATTTACGGTTTGCAAGACATGTCCCAAACCCTCAAATTAGCTCCAACTATATAGATAAGCGAAGAGTGTCCAGCTGGAAATGTGCCCCTGACAGCATACCCGCCTCTCCCCATCTTCTGGCTGGGGATAGAGGGACAGGTGTCCACTCTGGTCAGGGTCTCACAATGGCCTTCCAAGGGAGACCCATGCAGGCCCAGCAGCCATCTGACCTACTGCAGGTTTGCAGGTTACAAGGAGAGACAGTGGGGTGGGAAGGGGTGAAAAGAGACAGCTACTTAAACCTTCACTCAAGGAGCTACGAAATGGTGAGGAAAAAAATAATTGTGACTTGGTTTTGAGGGAAAAAGAACAACAACAAAAATAATGCTTTTGTGCTTTTTAAACATTGTGGCTTAAGTCCATCTTTATTACAGCAAATGAAAGACAATAATGCATCCACAAGCCCTGAACTTCCATACGATTCTCTTCTCCCCGTGCACCCCGACATACACACATGAAAAATCCAGACAGTTGACAGAGGACACGTCCGTGCAGCACCTGTAATTTGCCAACTGATCACCCGTCTGAGCACAGCCAGGCTGTGCGAGGAGAGAGATGACAAGACAGAGAAGGAGAAAGACTCGGAGCAGTGCCTTCCCCGAGTTTGTTTTTCCCTCATCTGGGAGAAACTACAAGCTGTAGTCGGCAGGTGTTAAGACAGAGCCAGGGGCTCCTACTCTTGGGTAGAACCGGTCTAATGACGAGGAGTCAGTCTCTCCCCTTCCCTGAGGCCAGATGTTGGTCACTAGCAACTGGCTACTCATTTCTCAAGCCCTAGACCTGTCCACTGGTGAAGAATGCAGGGACAGGTGGCTCATCAGAACTGGAGCCAGGCAACAGACAAAGTGGGCACCATGCCCCAAAGCCACAGGAGTGAGGGGTGTATAAATACTGACATAAATAAAGCTGGGGCATAGTGCCCACAGATATAGCTGCTGCCCTAAAGACCACAGCACTGAACACTCACTCTCGTCCCAGACACATCTGGCCAAGCTCACTCCAAGGAGGACGACCAAGTTGTTGGGCTCTTGGGGGAGGGAGAGAGGCGGAGAAAGACCAGAGAACCTCTACGGGCTGGCAGGGCCAGGAGAAGCTATTATCCTGTTGGCAGCAGTGGGAAGGGCAAGCAGGGTCCTTCTTGTCATTCACCTTCTGCCCTCACCCTAGCACCTTCACCTCCCAATTGGGCTCTCCAGGGACCCTCGCCCCGGCGGAATGGGGTGGGGGCAGAACAGGGCACACTAACCCATTCCACGGCATTGACCACAGCAAGGTGCTCATATCCTTTGCATCCAGCTACCCCCCCCGCCCCCACCCCAGTAAAAGGCTAACGAAGACAGGTGTGAAGGCCCCCACCTTGTCTCTAACCCACAAGGTTCCCACCGGGAGGAAACACCGAGCAGACGCGCGGCTGCAACTCCGTTGGGCAGAGGTCGCTGGCCGCCCCCTCACGAAACCCTAGGTTCCCCGTCTCACTCGGACAGCAACAGGGGAATCAGCAGGCAGGCACGGATCCCCGCCACCGCATCCCGAGGCAGGGAGATCTCGCTCCGCTCAATTTGGGGCGGGGGGTGGTGCAGAGAAGGGGGCACCGCAGGGAAGTTTCACAATGCAGCCAGAAGCGCCGGGACCACGGCAGCTAGTCCTCTGGGCTTGGGGCCAACGCCCCCGGGCACAGCGGGCAGAGGAACCCAACACCCCCACCCCGACGATGGGAGCCGGGCGGGACCGGGGAGGGAGGGGGGTGCTCAGGGGGCGCAGGGCTCAGCCGGGGTCCCGCGGTCGGCCGAGGCCACTTACGTGTGCTGCTGGGGAAAGCTGTAGGCAGAGGCGCCGGGGGCGGCGAGCAGCGGCAGCAGCAGCAGCGGCGGCAACAGCAGCAACGGCGGGCGCGGAGTCCCGGGAGCCGGGCGCCGGGGGCCGGGGCCGGGCCGGGGGCCGCGGCCGGGCCAGGGGAACACGGTCAGCGCTGGGCCCGGCCGAGAGGCGCCGCAGGTCCGAGCCGGCACCGCCATGTTTCCATTCAAGATGCGGCGCCGCGGGGAGGGGGGGCGGTGGCGGCGGCTGGGGTTGGGGGGGCGCGGGCGGCGGGCGGCGGGCGGCAATCCGGCCTCTATGCCTCCTCCGCCTTCTTGGAGCCCGGCCTCAGGGGCTGCACTGGCTGCAGCGCCTCTGCGGGATATTCGCTGCGATCTGTCCGCGGCGCTGGCTCGAAGCGCTCTGAGCGCCCGGCCCGGGACCAGCTCTCAAATAGCGGCCACTGCCAACCTGCCGGCGCCGCCCTCCCCTCTCCCTCCCTCCCTCCCTCCTCGGCCGGCCCGCCCCCGCGCGCCTCCGCCGCGGACACGCGCCCACCCGTGCCTGCGCGCCTCTCGTTCCCGCGCAACCCCGCGCCTGCCCTGCTGGCCCGCCGAGCGTGGCCCAGACGCGCTGGTCCTGAGGCCCCGCGGTGGTCCAAGCTCCCAGTGTGCGTCCCAACCCCCTCATCTCAGACTTGCGCTCCTCTCCACCGCACCCGGTGAAAGAGTCCCGGCTCCGAGACCGCAGCTGACTCAAAGATGACCCTTGTGGGGGCTCGACCTTCAACAGGCTTAAGGCCTGGAATCTCAGGTTTAATGGGGGAATGACAGACTTCAGCAGAAATAGAGAAGAGGGCAGTGGTGCTGAACTCGGGGTTCCAATTTCCTTCAAGAGGGGACTTAGGGCCTGACAGAAAGAAAGGACCTAGGTGGGTGTCCTGGCTCCCTGAGCAGGAATCTGGGTCCAGCTGCACAGTTGTGAGGGTCCCAGCAAGAATGGCAGGTGAAGCAACCCCCACCTTGCCCCCCAGCCCATGCAGTCAGATATTTCACTTCCCAGGCTAAGCTAGTGCCTGTACACACCAGCCCCAAGCTCCCAGGCTTGCACAGCCTCTGTTTAGATTCCTCCAATGCTGAGAAGCTCACCCCTGCACAATCGAATTACGTCTGTCCTGGAGGTCCCTGATTCTTCACTGCTGCAAACAGAAGGCTGGGGGTGGTCTGACTGTTGCTTATGGACCTCTCAGAGCCTCAGTTTCCTCCCGTGAATGCTTTTGTGAGTGCCTGCCCCCTATTTCCAGAATGAAGCGAGAATGGGAGTGAATTGCTTGGTAAAACAGAAGCATTTTAATGAAGGAGAGCATCCACCAGATTCCTCTGAAGTTTCTCTGGGACTCTACTCTCCCCCTGACACAGATAGGATGCTGTCTGTCAACCTGGCATAGGGCAAGACCCCATTAGGAATAACTGCCCACAGACTGTGCTTGACATGTAAAATGAGGGACAGTCACCATCTGGGCAAGAGCCCCCATCTCAAATTTCTGGGAGTCTCCCATCTCCTACTCACAAGTCAGCCTAAAGTTCATTTGCATTTGAGGAAAGGAGAGCGGAAGCCCCTGGACTGAGGAGGGCAGTGGCTAGGGGTTGAAAATAGTGCCCAGGACAACTTTTACTTGTTTCCCAGTCCTGACTCACCCATGCAAAGACTGGATTTGACAAAGGAAAGGTTTTGGATCTTCCTTCTTCCCTGATCTGAATGAGTCTTCAGGGGCCAGACTGAGGTTTGCAGAAGAACCACCAACTCTGATCCCAGATGTTATCAGAAGAAGGCAGTGCAGGGGTCCTGACAGGCCTAGAGCCTGGGGAATAGGAAGGGCTTGGTGGACTCAGGGAGGCCAAGCCAAGACAGCCAGCTCTATGGGGAACAAGCAGCATCCTTGCTGATCCAGATACCTGATTATGTCAGATGTCCCCACCCCACCTCCGGACTGGACTGAAGTGGGTTCTGTACAGAAGAATCAATAAGCTTAGACTAACCAGCCTCTCCTACTGATGCCAGCATCTCTTCCCACCAGGGCATTCTTGCCCAGGGCAAGCTCCCATCTATTTGTGGGTCAAGTGCTGATGCTCATGATCCTAGGGAACCAACTCAAAAGGTGTCACCCCTCCCGGATACTATCTGGGGTTAGGCAGACACCTCCCTCAGGCAGACTCTGCAGTGTCAGGGTGAGAAATGTCAGCAGCAACCTCCCTGTCCTTTGAGAAGGCAGTATCATTTCCAAAGAGTGCCCAGGCCATCAGGCAACTGTCTCCAGACTGAGTGTCGTGAGTAGGCTTTGGTAGTTGGGCATTTCAGTTCCAGCCTCCACAGATGTGCACCTAATTGAGGCCACTGGCGCTGAGGGAAAGGCGGGAGATTTTGGTTGACAGGCCGTTAAAGGAAGACAAATAAGGAGGGGAGGTAATTAAGAGTAAACGAGTAGTTTAAGAGTGTACACATTCCAACTTCCAAGCTTACAACGTTCTCTGTTTCTGGCTCTGGCTCCAGCCACAGGTTAGTATCATGGGAGGAAAAAATCAAGCCTCTCCGGGGAGTAGGGTGACTTCCATGGCAGGCACATTGATGAATTTAGTAGCAAAAACCCGGAGATACCCATTTGGCTAGAAGTGTCTCTGCTGGAAGATGTGGGGGCAGGGGCAGGTAAAGCTGCAGACAACAGAGGAGCCTGGGCCTGGCAGGCACCAGTTTTGATGCTGGTTTAGAGGTGGTCAGAAGAGACTGAGAGATCTTTATGGAACACTTATTAAGTGCCAGGCAATCCCAGTCTAGGATGTGCGAAACCAGGGAGGCCCATCAGGAATGTCCAGAACACTGGGGTGGCAAGATCCCCACTCCAGCCTGCCCACCTCTAGTCTCCTCTCATCACCCTTTGCTCCTCCACAAGCCAAGGGATTGGACAGTTCCTTGTTTTCTTAGGGATTACCCTGTACTTCCTTTCACCTAGAACACCCTCCTGCATCTCTGTCACTTGAACCCAGGATATTTATGGAGCCATAAAAAAACCACTATGCCAGGAAGCCCCACCCCTCCTCATGTTGGTCCTCACTCCTGCTCCCTTCCCACTACTGCATACATATGCAGATGTCTCTGACTTGAGTTCAACCTGAAATCTGGGCTCTTTTTTAACTGGGACCCAAGTTAACTGGGTCCCTTTTTTAACTGGGACCCACATAGAGGGACTGGGAAGGCACAGGAAGTGTTGACATTAGGACTTCTGAGTGGCATCTCTGGGCTTGGGGATGCCCAGCAGAAGTGGCCTGGCCTAAGCTTGAGAATTGTCAGTTTGAACATCAGCCGTCACAGGTTGTGTGGGCAAGTTACTTGGCCTCTCTGAGCCACATAATGAGGTACACGATACCCTCCCATCAGGGATGGTCTGAAGATGGAAAGCATGTAACACCCTGAGAGAGGGATTTGGCACTCAATGAGGGCTTCATGAAGGGAAACCTAGTAGACGCTCAGGCATCCCGGGAAGAGCAGGTCTGCATGTTGGACAGGAGGCCATCCTTGCCTCATCTGGCTTCCAACATTGTGCCTATTCTTTGCTCCTCTGTGCTAGATTCAGTGGTCCCCGAGGACCTCCTTCTGGGACACACTCCATGTAGGGGCCGGCTGCCAGTGTTCGCACCTGCCAGTGGCTCTTGCCCACTAGCTCCTTGGGGACGGTCAAGGATGCAATGCTCCCACAAACACTCCTGCCCGAGAACAGTAAAGATGCAGTGTGCCCTCCAGGTGCAAGCTTCCAGAGACCCCCAACTCCAAACATGTGAAAATCCTTCAAGGATCCTCCGTCCAATAATTGACCCACAGTTTAGTACCATTTATTGTCATAAATGAAGGGGACTGCAGTTAACCCTTTCAGGAAGTGTGAGCTGTCATGCTTGAATCCTAAAGTTCAGGCCAAGTCCTAGGCTGCAGACTGCTGGGACCTATAGAACCCCTTTGATGAAGGAGAAACTAAGGCCAAGAGACCACACAGTGGTCAGCACAGCTCAGGACGTGAAGACATGGATTGTCACCCCTAATCTGTCTCCCCATGACCAAGAGTGAGGCCAGTGACAACACTCGGGCCCTGGACCTTGGTGTCCCCAGGCATTTACCTCCAGAGACGTCAAGAATCCAGCATAGGACCCTGGGAGAAACTAGACTTCCTTGTACTGTAGTGGAAGCTCCCTAGTTAGACCTCCACCATCAACAGGGGCACTGAACTCAAATTATTTGACCAAGAGAGAACCCTGGTTAATCAAGTAAGCTCTAGCAGAAGTAGGAAGCTTGATCCGTGGACCCTGGGAACTCTACATAGATGGGGAGGACAATACACAGGAAAAACGCAGTGAATGCCACAAATTATGCATAACTGGATCACATGGGTGCAGCATTATGTGGTTGCTCAGCGCTGTGAAGCCAGGGTGATCAGGGAAGTCTTGCTGGAGGAGGTGGCCTTGAAACTGATACAGGACAGGGACGCCTTAGACAGATGAATGGCCACAATGGGGGTAGGGTGGGGGTGGGGAGTATCCCTGGCAGAAGGTCTGAGCTAAGACTGGGACAGAACTGCAGGAAATAGTGAGGCTTCACTTCTTTCCCACTGGACCTCTTCATAGTTGGGAGAGAGTTCTGGGGAGAGGATGCAGCTCTCTTGGGGCATTTCTGGCAGAGGCAGGGAGATGAATTGTGTGGTCACAAGGGCAGCATGGGGCAAGGCTCGGCTCAGAGGTGATGATAAGTTAGGATAGCAGAACGGCTTATTTGCCCCTGCACCCAGGATTCCAGGACACTGGGTAGCCTTATCCTTGGGGAAGGATCCCTGGTAGCGTGAGAACAGGGAAGAACAACTCCACCTTCTCTGCCTCAGCTGCTCTTACAAAGCTCAAGTCCTGCTAGTTCAGGCATGATGGGGACAGGCATGAGGGCCAGCCAGAGGCTCTTGGCCTATTCCTACCAGGAGCCCTTGTCCTGGTGTTTCCCATTCCCACCAGTAGCTGTTCTGGAAAGTCTAGAGTTTTCCTCAAAGAGGTCTGGTCCAACCTGCTCATTTTATAGATGAGGAAGTGGAGGCCCAGCAAGAGTTCATCTCAGGGTTATGGTGACACAGGTTCCCGGTAATGGTCTAGATTTCATCCTGCCTCTGAACCCCTCTGGGGAGGACCCTGATCTGGATATCTGTCCCTAGTGAGGCAGAAACCCCCTGATCTGGACACCTGTCCCTGGTGAGGCAGAAGCCCCCTGGTATCACCCCCACATCCCACTTGCAGTGATGTGAGTGGCACATAGGCCCAGGTTTGCCCCTCCCCTGAGACCTTCATTCCACTGTGGCTAGAGAAAATGAGAACAAATAAAAGAGAGAAATTCTCCCCTCAGAAGAGCATTAAGTGTCTGAACGGTTTCCAAATAAATAAAAGTCTTCTCAGAGCCCCTGGCCAGCACTGACAGCAGCTCTAACTCTCCACAAGACACGTTTTTCTGCCTCCAGGTGCAAGTGAAGAGTGTCGGTGCTGCTAAGTCAGGCTCTGACGGAGGTCTTTCATCACCACCTAACGCCCCATCAGTGCCTCTGCGGAATGGCCACGGCAAATTGCCTCCTCTGATAGCTGCCCCTTCAGGCCCTCAGAGAAAGGAGAGGAGCGAGTCGGGCTCCCCCACCAAGGCCAGGAAAGAGCTTCCTAGGCAGCTCCCTTCCCTGCCTGCTGCTGGGTCCAGTTGTTGGTAATTCTGGAAACAACTTGTCCCTAACTTCTTCTTTTTGCAAATGAGGAAAGTGAAGCACAGAAGGCTTTGGGCATTTGGTGAATGAAACCAGCCAGGCAGAGATGTGTCTCCGGCATGAGTTAGCTCGGATCAGTGTGAAGGCAGAGTGAGAGATCTGTTTCCACAGTTACAACATGTACCTTCCCCCCAAAATGAGCAAAAGGTACTTGAGTGATGGCCCTAAGTGCTAATCAGTGAACATGAAATGGTAAAAGAGATCAAGGCTAGACCGCAGGAAGTTTCTCCTCAAGCAATGGGCTAGGGTAAGTCCTTGAATCTTCTGATTCTTCTGCTAAAAGCAAGTCTTGGTTCTTGCCCACTAACCCTTTAGCAGATTAGCCTCTGCTAGGTGGTTGAGGGGAGAGCAGGCCCTGGCTCCACTGTCACTTAATTTAACTGATGGCTGCTGTTCCTATGAGGGGCAGTTAGCACTTCATTTGTTGAGACTGGAAGACAGGTGAGTCTAGGTGCTTCTTTTTCAATTACTAAAGAGCTGGTGGCTGTGCAAGGTGAAGGCAGAGTTAGCAGGAACAGCATGTTGTGAGAGGCTAGGAGGGCCCCAAGAGGCTGCCGTGACCCTTTCATAAGGCCTCTGCCTCCTAGGTGTGTGCTGGTACCCAGGACTCTCCCCATGAGTTCCTAAGGTACCAGATAAGAGGGGAAGCAACCAGTGCAGCTTTCCCATTAGCAGAGGGTGGGGGTCTCCCCACTCCTGGAATCATGGTGGCATCTTTAGCACTTGATGCTCTTGCCCCGGGACTCAGGCCTCCGAGGTTCCCAGACCTGCAGTTAGACAGGAAAGGGAGCAGGGAGCAGGGACGAGGCACAGACTCCTCTTCTTGTGGTTGGAGTGGCCTCAGGATGTAGATCCTGGAGGAGCCTCTCTCAGCCTGGATCTCTTGTCCCAGAAGCTAGGCCACAAGCCTGAAAAGTAATCCAAGTGCACTTATGAGTCATCTCAGCTTAGGCCCTAGCAGGAGGAGGGTATTTTCCAGCTCAATCACCTATGACATCCAGGAGGGAATGAATGGGTGAGCTATTAGGACCTGCTAAAGAAGGTCATGTTGGATTGGAGACTATTCTGCTGCCTGGGGGCACAGTGGAGACTGGGGACACCCAAGACAGATGGGCTCAGGCAGCAGGACTGGGAACTTCAGCTCTTCAGGTGACACAAAGGGGCAAAGCAGGAGAGTCTTTTCCTCTCTCCAGCCTGGGTAGAAACATGTTCTCTCTCTCCTGTGCCAGGACAAAGTAGTAATGTGTTAGGAGAATAAAAGTTCTTGATGGAAGGCATAGCCTGTGAGATGTGGTAAGAAATGGGGCAGGGATGGAAGTCAGTGTGGGGTCAGAGGGCAGGCTGACCCGGGACATTGTCCCCCAGGTAAGCTACTGATGGAAGGGCATCACTGCACAGAAGGTATGGGGTCAGGGAGAGGAGGCTGTACAAGGCACAAGCTACAGCTTGCATGGCTTCAGGGAGTCTGGTCCCCTCTGCACTGGGCCCAGGGTTTAGGAAGGTCAGTTATTCTGGGAATGATCAAGTCCCAGAGTGCCTTTCAAAGAAGAGCAGGACATGTGTGGATCCCTCACTGTATTTTATAAGTATGCAAATCGAGCCTCAGAGATGCTCTGGGCTGGGCCCAAAGTCACCTAGAGAACAACGGCACCTGAGATCAAAACTCAAGGTCTTAGGTCCTTACTTGGCTCCATCCATGGCACTCTTGTGGTCCGAGCTGGCCCATGTATCCATTTTGGGTGTCTGTTTTCCACTTGCTGATTAGGGGTCAGTACTGCAGTCAGCAGAGCAAGGCAGGTGCCAGGACAAATGGAGACAACAGAAGGCCCCTTGGTGACCTAGACATGGATACTGGAAGACTGGGAACCACCCCCGCTCCCCAAGCAGAGTCAAGCCCTCCTCCTGCCAAGTAGGGCCGTTAAAGAACTTCTCTGGGTTCCTACTTGGGAAGCTGCACATGGGCAGAGGAGGAGGAGGAGGAGGAGGAGGCTTCTGCCTGCTTACGTTCCTATCAGCTGGAAGGGCTCTCCCTCCACCTACTGCCACGGCCTCCCTGAGCCCAGCCTGGCAGCTCCAAAGCACCATCTTGCTGAGGTCTTAATTTCTAAATGAGCGAGGAGGAGCTTTGCAGAGGCAGAGGCGGAGGGAGAGAGACGCTGTGAGAGACAGAGACAGACCTCGGGGAGGATCAGGATGTGGACTCAGCAGTTTGCAACAAGCCACTCAGGTCTTGCCTGAAAATCCAAGCCAGCTGCCATCGGGTGGCTGGGAGCAGACTATGAACAGGAAAGACTGGCAGCGAATCTTGCGTGGGGCAGCAGTGGGGGATGGTGCTCAAACACAGGGCAGTATATTTTCCAGGCATGCTCAGGCCCCGAAAGGGTAGGGCATTACCAAGCATTTATAAATGACTAAGTTACTGTATAAGAATTTATCATCTCCCTCATGCTGGAGTCTAGGGTCAGATCTGCATGTCAGATCCTTGGGAGTGAGAGAGATCCTGTTCTCAGAACTCCATATAACCTTCCAGTTTCCTGTGCTGTTCTCTGCCAGCCACATGTCTGTTTGGACTGAGGGCTCCCGGTAAGCTCCAGCTCCTCAGTGTGCACAGTGTACATACACACGCTGTAGTGATTCTGCTGGACATTCCAGGACAGCTGCCCATTCACTCTGGACTCTGAACTCTGGCCTAACTGATCTTGTAAGAAGCTGGGCAGGTCTCAGATCTCCTCACCAAGGCTCTCCTTATCCTCCCTTATCCCCCCACCTGCTCTCGGCAAAGCCTGGGGATCACAGTTTGACCCCACTAAGAATCTTGCTGCAGCTTCCTGCTAAGCAGACACTGAGGGGTTTGGTCCTCCAGTGGAGGCCCCTACTTCCAACCTCCCCTGGGGACTGAGAACTTTATGTTCATTGTGCAGAGAAAAAAGGCTTTCTTGGGGTTACTAAGGCTTAGATTTTCCAAGACAGAATTCTTGACATTTCCTCCTGAAAGTGAGAATCACAACTCCCATCCACATGCCACTTCCCCTCCAGCCCCTCTGTCTCCACTACTTACCACACAGTAGCCTAGAAGCCTAATTCTCACAGAAGTCAATAGCAGTAGCCCCTTTGGGCAGATGAGGACACTGAGGTCCCAGTAGCTCTAGGTGAATAGTTTAATCTGATAGGGAGAAAGAGAAAGAAGATGGGATCCTACTCCCAATCTGGCTCTCCCTGGATTGAGGCATGAGGGACACAGTGTAATCGTCAAAACTCGAGGGAAAAAACCCAAACCATCTTATCTTGACTACAAAACTTTGCACAGAGCAGGCAAATAAGCACTTCTGCCCACTCCCAGGGTGGAACGCAGCCTTTGGATTTGATCAACATCTAATATTCGGCCCTCCTCTCTTTTGCTTTGACTGCTCTGCCAACCCTACCCAAGGTGCCTTGGGCATTGCAGGAAACAGCTGGGGATCTGTCCCTACACGATACTGAGTAGGCCTTGGATGCCAGGGGTGAGGTCAATGGGTGAGATAATCTGCCCCTGCCCCAGCCTTCTCCTTCCCCTCCATGGACCTAGAGTCAAACAACAGCACTGTGGGATGTGAGGGGACCAAGACCGCTTTCTGCTACAGGAATTTGGGGAGGCACTCTGGAGGTAGAGAGGACATTTAGGGTAAGAGAACACTGGAGAACTGGTGAGAAGTATGAAGGGAGATTCTGCTCCAGAGAGAGCCAGCGAAGCATTTAAGGTCTGCTCTGTTGCAGAAGTGAGGATTCTCATGATGAAGGAGCCCACGGCACTGGTGCAGACAGGCCAGGAGGCCGGGAGGCGGGTGGCCGGGCTGGAAACAAGCTGTGGCTGCAAATCATGGGAGAAATGTCCCATGAGCACAGGGTGGAAAGGACAATCATCCCAGTGTTTTGACCTGATTCACGGCTGGGGAGGCAGCGGACATCCACTGGGCTCAGGTGACCTTGAGCTCATTACTGACTGTCGGTGCACCTCAGTCTCCCTGAAGGTAAAATGGGTTCAGTGAGTCCCTCTCGTCTTCTCAGAACTGCTGGGGAGACTCCGGGGGCTTGGCTCATTGCTGAGTCATAAGTACCATCGAAGGGCTGCACCCATGTGTCCTCCAGCCCCATGGAGTGTTGCCCTCAGCGCTACACACACCACCCACTTGAGGGCTGAACCACTGACTGCTGCAGATAGCTTGGAACTGAGCCCCAAACCAGTGTCCGTGCTGGGACCTGGACACATTTCAGAGTGGTGGGTCAGTGAGGTTGGTGCTACGTTCAGAGGCTTCCTGCAGCTGATGAAGTGTCCAGGGAGAATAAAGGTGGCCTGTGGAAGAATGTGACAAGCAGGGACAGGACAGGAGTGACCCAGGTCAGTCTGGAATCATATCTTCTATTAGAGAGGTCCCAGGAAGGATCCTGGGGACTAAACAGATTTGCTTTTTAAATTGGCCACATGGGGTCAGCCACAAGGAGAGGGTCCCTGGAAGTCCTATTGGCTTCCTGAAAATGAGATTTTAAACTTTTTTAAGCAACCGGGAATTTGTTTTAAACTAAATTTGATGTATATCCCCAATATATGTAATAATTGAAGTGGGGCTGCTCTGATGGAGGGTGTCTGGGATGAGGAGCATCCAGAGACTCTCAATAAGGGTGCACACCCCAAGCTGGGCATGGGCATAGGTGCTGGGCAAAAGGCCTCAGCTTCAAACAGGGTCTGTTGGTCTGTGCTCCTTGGATGACCTTGAAAAGCCATTTATAGCTGTGGGCTCAATGCTCCCATCTGTGAAATGGGGGGCTCTTAGTACCCCAGTCCATCTCATCCCTCCCTTGATGAACAGGGTGAGATGTCTCTCTACAGGCTTACCCCCATCACAGAGAGGCGGGTATTTCTTTATCCTCCCAAAGCACGGAGGTCTTGGTGAACTCATCTGCCTCCTGGCTCAGCTAATTGGAATCGCTCCCCCCTTCTCCTCTGCCTCTCAGTAAATTATGCGAATTTCCCCAGTCAGAGGCCTGGGTGATGGACAGCCCTGTCACAGCAGCCTAAGTGTTTAGAGAGCAATTGTTCTGGGGAAGGCTGCCATTCCTCAAACCTGTGCTGTTCATGGTGCCACGGGGAGAATCAGCCCGGCCCGGCCCTGCCCGACCCAGCCCTGCCAGGCCCTGCCCCTGCCAGGCCCTGGGCCTGCTCTGCCCCTGCCCAGCTACCAAAGCCTGCTCTGCTTAGCCTGCCAAGCACAGGCTTCCGGGTATGTTATCCTTGTCATAACAATCAGAGCAGCCGAGAGGTATTGCTCTTAAACCCTCAACACACATTTTTATAACCTTTCTGTTTAATAAGAAAGAGACAGCTCCAATTAGCTGGGAATATTTTGCAGAAATGGGATTATTTTAAAAGCTCCAGCAATATTATAAAATAGCTTCAGTAAGTGAACAGCTGTTGCTGGGCCCCACCCGCCATGCGCACTACGCCTCCCGCATCCTTTCTCCAGGCAGAGTCCTCTTTCCTCTCTCCAGGCTCCCTAGAGAGACCCTGAGTACGGCTGGCAGTCAGTGACCCCTCTTCTGGCCGCAGAATGAAGTGGGGACACAATGCCCCTCTTGTCCCAGACTGGAATAGAGGCGTATCATAGGTTTTCCCTGAGATTGGACAATGGGCTTGCTGGAGTCCTGCCTTTCTAGGAAAGCTCATGTGTGCACCTCAAAAACCATGTCTAAAGGGGCTCCAGCCCTCCCACCCCCTCATTGTCCTTTGCTGTGAATGGGATTCTCATCCACTGCTCAGGTCTTCCCAACTCCTTCAACTCTCCAATGAAGCGGGCGAGGCAGGATGGCAGCCTCAATATCGTTACCATGCATTTTCTGAGTCCACCCTGCCCAGGTCTTCCCAGGGCCAGCTGAGCATTTCTCTAAGAGTTCCCCACTCCTCCTTCTGGGAGTCAGTTGCTAGCGCCTTGTTGGAGCCTCCTCTACTCCCATCTCCAGGCCACTGCTGTCCTTCTCTTCAGAACGAATCACTCTGTTTCCTTGCCAATCACAGCTGACCACTTTTTCAGTAATTGTGTCTAAGCCAGAGCTGAAGGCAGGGTCCTGGGGTCCTGTCCTTTCTTCCTCTTTTCCTGTCTGATGTTCCTACCTCTCAATCCCCTAAGGCTCTATCTTATCTGTGGTCTCAGCATTGGTGGCCAGTTTCACTTGGATCACTTTGGAAGAAGTAAAATGCCACCTCCTCCCTGCAGCAGCCCAACCCTGTAGGGAGAAACTAGGGCAGGGACTTTGGGGAGGTTGAGGCTTTCCTTTCAAGGAAAGCTTATGTGCACACCTCAAAAGCCATCTCTAAAGGGCCTCTTTGGCCTACTGAGCAGAAGACAAGAAGACTCTGTCTTCCTACAACCTGTGTCTGTTTGCCTCTTAGTCCTCAGTGGAAATGCCCCATGGTGCTGGGTCCCCCCAAAGGTTCAGGCTAAACAGAAGATGATGTTTGAACACCTCAGAGTATGGTCCATGGAACCTCTTACCGTATGGTTGGGGAAACTGAACCCAAGTGAGAAGAAGCTCCAAGTCTAAATTCTAGGACAGAATGGGAGGCAGGACCCAAGTTGTCTTCCTCACTCCTGGCATTTGACTCTTGTGGACCCTGGCACAGGTGATGATGGCTGTTGAAACCTTGGCCCTGGGTGCTAGGACGTAATGAGCCCTACCACCATTACTCAGGTGTCTCCTTCTTTGAGAGTCAGGAGCCCAGTGAGACCCTCCCTCTGAGAACAGGATTCCCTGGGCTGTGGCGGGAGAAAGGGACACCTGGACAGAGATGGACCCACTGAGGCTCCTAGGAGTCCCCAGATGCCTCACCGCCCATCCTGCCAAGTCTCCTCCAGTCAGGACTGGCCAGAGAGGGAGGGTATTCAAAGTTCCCCCTGAAGCTACTAGGGGGAGCAGCTTGGTGGCCAGGGAAAAACGTGTGCAGTGGACCCTTCCCAGTGCCATGGCCCTGGTCTCAGCAGGGCCAGGTCTCAGGGACACTAACTGGGGAATGGAATAATTTCAGCCCATCCTTAGGAGGAGCCTGCAGCCCAGGAGCTGCAGCACGATGCAAATGCACCATGTGCTAAATGGGGAAAAATGAATTTTACACCCAGACAAAGTGACTTTTATCATGTTAACGACCATGGTTTGCTCATCATGTCTGCTGCAGTGAAATGGGGCCTGTGGATGTTTTTCTTTTAGTTCTGCTTTTAAATGGAGGCACTTCCCCCTCGTAGCAGACAAGCCAAGCCCCTCAGATTGGGATGACAGAAGTGCCGATTCAGCAAAAACAAAATGGGAGAATTTTTTTTTTTTTTTAAATTTTCATCTGTGCCTTCCAGCAAAAATAGAGCTCAGGATGAAAAGCGGGGATGTGGTGTGAGGTTCCCTGGCCTGGAGGCAGGAACCTGATTCTGGCCTAGCTTACCCTTGAGTCCCTGCCTCCCCCGTGCCTGACCTCAATCAGCCCTCAGTACCAGGAGGAAGGTGGGCTGGAGCCCAGAGCTACTGCTTTGCTCCTTGCCCCAATACCTGTGTCAAACTCCTCACAGTGGGTATGTTTGGGTCTAGAACTGTTTTCCCACCAGACTGGTCCTCCAAAAGGGCAAGCCCAGACATCGTCACTGAGTCCCCAGTGGCCTGTACAAGGCCACACAAGGAAGGGGCAGGGCTACTTCCCTGACATCTTCAGGGAGTGTCCAAAAGTGGACTCTGTTAGGCAAATCTCTGAGAGCCCCCTGCAGTCCTGCACCCCGCACATACGATTGACACATGGCAACTCCATATTGTGCTCATCGAGAGTCAGGAAAACACCATCTGATGCCTTGTACAGCTGCCCAGCCAGGCACCCAGCTCCTCAGGAGGGGCCTGTGCTGCACTCACTGGGGTGGTGCTCAGCTAAGGCAGATGAAGAGGGTTTGGGAGTTGGCATATCTGGGAAACCTCTGTCTGACCCCAGGCAGAACTGCTCTAGAAGGCTTGCCCAGGTCAGGCAGGCAGGGCATTTGAGGAGCAGAGATCAACGAACAATTAGTCAGCCCCAGTGGAGGTAATTAATCAACATTCAAGGCCTTCCATTCGGGTCTGCTGTGATCACAGCTGTCCCTGTGCCCTGGTGGAAGTCAGGTCCTGGCCAGGCAGATGGGAATGGACTCAGTTGCTATTACCAACACCGCTTCCATGATGTAGGGCTGCTATCACCATCACAGTCACCATCACTGTCCCCTTACAGAAGCATCAATACCCAATTAGGAACTCACGGTCACCATCCCTCTTCACACTCACCCTTGCCTAGTTTTCCTGAGTGAAGAACTATCGCACTGTCCCCTCACTTGATTCTTCCTAGTCCCAAAGATACACAGGCAGCTCACTGCTGGGAAGATGCAGTCATAGCTAGGGAAGGGCCATGGTGGTGAACTCAGAGAAGCCAGCCTTCTGGCAGACAGCTGCTCATCACTGCTGCCCCCCCCACTCCTCCCAGGCCCCGGCACTACCCACTCACAGATCGTATGCTTCCTCCCCTCATCAGCAGGGATGGGCCCAGTTAGGCTTCAATAACAACTGCCCCAGAATCTTAGTGGCTTAAGATAATGAAGGTTTTTTTTGGTTGTTTTTGCTGCTACATGTCTTGCAAGGTCAGCTAAGGCTCTGTTCCATGTCATCCTCACTGAGACTGGATTGATCAAACAGCTGAAGTCTGGAAAATTGTCTTGGCGGAGGGAAAGAGGACCCTGAAATGTTTCACACCAGCAATTGACTGGTTTAGTGTTGTTTTGCTTGCCACTCATTGGCTAGAAAGCAGACACAAGCCCTCCTTGACCACCAGGGGGCAGGAGTACAATTTTACCTTTAGTCTGGAAGCAGGGAGAAGGGGAATTTGGCAACCGACAATAGCAGCTAATGGATTTGCCCTTCCTTCTCTCCCTGCCTCCACCTCCCAGCTCTGGGCACTCACATTCTCCAACCACCTGGCCTGGCCAGATCGCAAGAGTTGAGATGGGGCTTCCTTAGTCCCTCTGGAATCACAGGCTGGGCTTCCTGCTCCAAGAAAGGATACCCCAGGGGACTAGGTTATCCAGGGGCCTGTCCTGACCCAGCAAAGTCTTATGTAAAGAGAGTTTGAGCTGGACTTTAGTCAGTGACTCTGGCCATGGGTGAGGTGAAGGTTAGAATGGGAGGGACAGAGGCAGAGACCAGCTAGTGGAGTCGTGAGGATTCAGAAAGGAGAGGGATGAGTTGGCAGAGGGTGCAAGCCTCAACAGAGAGGCCAAGAGAAAGGACAATGATGAGAGAGGTGGCCAGAGAGGACTCCAGTGGTTCAGGGTGGCCAGTTGGCCAACTAATGTAGGCTACAAGTCACATGGTCTGTGTAGGCGTTTATAAGGCACCATCTGGGGCATCCAACACATACTGATCCTCAAAACTTTTGAGCCCAACCTGACTCACCAGGGGCTGGGCAGCAGGAGGAAATCTCTATATACTGGGGTGGGAGTACTGCTTATGGACTCTGGGTATTAGTTCCAGAATTCCATGATTCAGCTCCAGGGCTCCAGATTCCCAATTTAGTGCTCATTTTGCTCCACTTCCATAGGCCAGGGTCTGAGGGGGGTGGTGAGGTAGCAGGATAGGTCTGCATCCAGGCAAGGCCATATCAGAGTTTCCCGGTGCTGTGGTGGCTATGCTAGGACACGTGTGACTCTTCCCACATCATCCATCACTGAGCTACAAAAGGCTAGTCATAATCAATAAAACAAACAATTATCCTGTCATTACTGATTGCAAGCCTGGGGCAGGGGCAGTAGCCAAGGGGAGAACATTTAGGACCTGGGGGAGTTTCTGTTAAGGACAGTCCACTCATAAAGAATTGGCCCAGGTTGCAGGGTGTGGGGAATGATGATAGTGGAGGTTGCCAGGCAAGGCTGCCCAGGAGAGGGGCAGGGCCCAGAACTGACAAAGCAGGGCGACATCTCTCCTGAAGGAGGTAAGAGGTAGGCTAGTCCCTGGCTGGGGCAAGAGGCAGATCTGAGGGTCTAGTTGGCCAACCCCCTTACCCATTTTCCTCCTTCTGGTATCTCTCTCCTCCCTTCCCCCTGAGCAGTCTACGTTTGGGGAAGGGGACATGTCAGGAAGGTGGAACTGAGCAATCCCAGTCACAAATTAGGAACCCTCCCTTGCCTGTCCATAGCAACTCCTGAATATTGGGATCCCTAAACTCTCAGCCAAAAGAATCCTTGTCACCACTATCCCTGAGGGCATGTGGTTTGGGCCATCCAGGCAGATAAATGTCAGTTTTGCACTGGGTCTGGCTTTGTGGGGGAGGCAGGAGTGACCACAGTTCTCTCCTGGGCCCCAGCTCCTGAGAGATGCTGAGTTTCTGGCTCAGGAATGGAAACCTGCACTCTAAGCCTCTTGGAGGGTGGGCCAGTCCAAAGGCGTGAGAACTCAGTTGAAAGGAGCCAGGCTGCACAACCAGGCCACCTGGTTCTCCCCAGTTCTGTTCCCTGTCCTATTCCCAGCCCCACAGAGGGGAAATCTCTCTCCATCAGAGAGAAGGGACGAAAGGAGAAGTGATTTATTATTCTATTCCATTATGCCTGTTTCCAGAGAAACTAATTACGGTGCATTGTTGTATTAGATACTTTCAGAAAGATTACATTTTCTTACTTTGGCCGATAAAAAAATTAAATCCATCAGTTTTCCTAAACACATTACAGTAAAGACAGACTTGCTCCTTGTAATTATTAATCAGTCGGATTTGGGGATGCAAAGCGTTTGACTTAAGCTCAATACAGTCACGAACAATGTCCCAGGATCGCATTTGGTATTGAAACAATTTTTCAACTTATTAAAAAGTCATTAAGGCAGTTGGGGTGGGAGGCAGGGTGAACTGGGCTAAGCTGAGTCAGTGTTGTAGATCTGGGGAGAGGGACGGTGGTAGGCCAGGGGGACTCTGAAAGCAGGAAGAGCCCCCAGGTCTGGCTCTCTTGAATCCTGGCTCTATACAAGGGGGCTGTTCAAGGTGAAATAGGATCTTGAGAAGTCAGCCTCTGTCCCAAACCCAGCAATGCCACCTTATGCCTATCTAGCCTTCTAGAGTCTGCCCCTCCAGGCTGTGAGCTTCATAGGACAGAGCAGTGGCAGTAAAAGGTCACTTTTGGGAACAATTTGCCCTACTAAGCCCTGAGTCCCCTTTCCAGCAGTCCTGCAGAGAGCTGAGAGACCACCCCTGGCAGAGAGACAGGCCCCTCCTACCAGCTCAGCCCTTGGAGCTCCCAAATGGGGACATGTGGCTATTTGGAAGGACACCTGGTGTGGCTGGGTGCCTTGTTCCAGCTGCTGGCCCTGCTCACTCAATCATTTCATTACTCCTCTGATGCTTCCTACTCTCAGGAGGGATTTGCAGGGGTTTAGGAGGCTAGCAAGCTACACACCCAGCTTAGCCTGAGTTCTGCCTGGGGTGGGCGCTGAGGGCAGTAGCAGGACCTGGACTCAAATCACAGTTCAGCTGTCTGCACACCATTAACCTTGGACAAGTCAGTTAACCTCGGTGCACCTTGTTTCTGGAGAAAGGGGGGGTCACTTCACAATGGATTAGGGAGGTCACAGACCTGTCTCCCTTCTGGTGAAACTCACCTTACCCACTCTGTCCCTCTGCCTTCAAGGCCAAGTCCTGGCTCTTTCCTCAGTGGCTGCTTGACCTGTATTGTTCCCTCTGACTGGGATACTACTCCTTCCCATGGGTCTTCCCTCTAGAGAATTCTCCGCACCCTTCTTTCAGGATGCTTCTTTAAGGACTTCCCCAAATCTAAATGGGGCCTCTGGGTGCTCCCATGGCCCTGGGCTGCTCCTTCTCACAGAATGCCCAGCAAAGGTCTTGTTTGCCCTCACGAGCCATGGCCCCAGAAGAGTCAAATCCTGTCCCAGACATTCACCAGAAGAGCTGAGATCTCATGTCCTCCCTCTATGTGAGATCCTCTCTGACTCGACCTTGGAAATTACTGGACCAGGCATTCTTTTTAGGACTGTTAGAGGATCAAGGATCCTAGAGCTAGAGGACCAGACAAGGTCAGGCCCTCATAGGCTCTTAATCTAGGTGCCCCTCTCAATAGCAAGACCTCTTAGCTCTGTGCCCACTCTCTCCTCAGTGCCCTGCTTGAGATTTGTTGCCAGGGAGGGAGTGGGGTGAGAGAAGCCAGTTGCACTCTCAAGATAACCTCATCCCCACCAAGAAACCCAGAATGAGGTAGGGCCAGTGTCCAGGACTTGCATTGTCACCAAATTATTCCCTTAAACTTGGGCTCCTCTGGCCAAGTCTAACTTTCTGTGTCTAAGTTTTCCCATATGTAAAATGGCCCTCTATACCATTATTGATTGAACTGGGGATCAAGTATCTGAACGGAGGAGGAGATCCCAGGTGAGAAAGAGGACCTGGGAGCAGGGCTGGGGTTTGGGCATTAGCATAATATGGGTGGCTGATAAGGGTGGGACCAGATCTTCTATACAAGGCTGAGTCCAGAACTGTCCTGCACCTTACTGTCACAGGCCACAGACTACAGAGGACCACTGGGCGCTAGGTGCCCTGCCCCACCCCCTGCCACACACCTTTCACCTGCGGGCAGGTGGAATTGAGCTTGTTCCAGACACTCCATTTCCTGGGAATTTATGGAGGGTTTTATCTTCCCTCCTTGATCACTGGTGAGGGGAAGGAGAGGACGTGTTTGGCTCTCTCTCCTCCAGAAGGGTGAAGAGCAGCAGCCTGGCCACCCCCGAGCTTGGAAAATACTGTCTGAATCCCACCTAAGCAGACCCCCCTTCCCCCTATGGGACCTCGTCAGGGCTCAGCGGGTATAGGGAGGGGATGGCAGCCATTTAAGCTGTCACCAGCTCCATCAGAGATTTAAATCACTGACACAGAGTAACAGCGCCGTAGATTATAGCACGGGAGCCACGCGGGCACAGGAAGGCAGAGGCAGAGGAGGGGTGGGGGGAGAAAGGAGGCACCAGCTAGGAGAGGCATTGCCCTGGCGCCTCCATGGAGGAGGGTGCTGTCTGCAGCTGAGGTCATCCCAGCTGGGAACCCCTGAGCACCGAACCTGCCCCTCCATAAAGACCAGTCTCCCACATAAACCCCCATATCCTGGGCTGCTCCACTGGGTCCTATCCTTTGTGCCCTGCATGTAACGACTGAGGTGATGGCTTATCTCTCTCCTATCTTCCCCACGGACCTTGCACCCAGAGGCCTCACAGCCAGGGGCACCCCTGTGAGTGGGTGGGGGTGGGGGTGTTGGGGGCACCTGGCAGGGAGCCTGCCTGTTCCTGCTCACAGACGCCCAGCCATTGTCTCTGATTGCATGGTATTAGCCGTAAATTATAGCCTTTGGGAGGCCTCATGTAAAAATAAAATAAAATAAGTGTCAAAAGACAGAGAAAATATTGATTCTTCAGGAAGAAGAAAGGATGGTTTGGTTAAATTAAAACTTTGAGAGGAAAGACTGTGGGAAGATGGTCCGTAGGACAGGAGAACAGCATGGGGTATGATGGAGCCTGGGAGACCATGATTCAGTTGGTCAACAAATAAGCTGGTGCTGAGATGCTGGTCTATCCAGGCCAATGTTGGGGAGATACAGGCAAGACGTAATACTGCTCACTAGGAGAGGACAGATTCACAAGATTCAACGGGAGGCGCCCCAGAGCTACTGAGCGTCAACCCGGCCCGGTACAGTCGCGGGAGCTCTCCACGGTGCTGAAGCCGCCCACTTCTGCCCTCTCTGCCCTGCTGGGAGAGTCCCAGTCTCCTCCCTCTATACCTTGATCTGGGACCTGGAAGAAGGCCTGCATTAGAGCCCAGCTGGTACCCAGTTCCTCTCCACAGCCACCCCCTTTCCCTACCTTTCCCTCTTTCTCTCCTCTCCCGTTGAGAAAGACAAGGAAATTTCCAAAGGCTGCCTTAGTAAGTGTAGACGTGATAGACTGAAAGATGAAGAGAGGCTATTAGGCCTGGCAGATTGGCTATGTCCACAGTGACTTTCCATGGTAAATGGTATCTCACTGGAGTCTGATAAAGATCCCAGACCCATATCACCTCCAGGTACTCAGCATCCCTGAACCTCGAGGCTTTGGGGTTGAGTTGGCAGGGAGGACACTAGAGCATGTGGGGTGTCAGGCCCAAGGAAACACACAGAAGCCCCTGGGTTCACTTTTAAGGGTTGGAGTTCCAGGAAACACACCCAACACCACTACCACAGCCTGTCTGAACCTCCAGGAGGGGCCTCTTCCCACCCTTGGAAAAACAGAGCAATTCTGAGGTGTCAGCTACTTTTCTAGAGGCTCCAGCACTCATATTGAGACCCATTTGTTTCTTCGATAAATGAAATGCATTAAAAGGACACCCGATTCCCAGCAGCAGCCTCTGGTTCCTTTACTCGCCCACCTGTCACGGGAGAAGGGAGTTGCAGGCTAACTTGCCAGGTTTCCTTGCCTGCTCTGAAGAGGATCACAGCAGGAGCATCTGTAGGGTTCTTGTTATGACAGATAGATGAACTGGGCAGGACAAGGGCTAGATAGCTGGACAAAGCCTGAGCTGTCTCCTGCCAGAGGTGAGATGGGGTTTCCTAGGGGTGATACACTTTATCACCAGGGGTTCCTGCTTGAACCTATCCCCTCTCCCTCACCTGTTGTCCCTGGCCATCTAGCTGCTCCCACTTCCCCAAGCCTCTGCCCAGTCTTACTTGACCTCAAAGTGTGAAAGGAAGCTGGCAGTGAAGCAGGTCAGCCAGATACACCCTGGCATCGCCTACCTCTAGCACCTGCTCCCCCATCAGCAAGTGGGCCCAGGTATGTCATGCCCTGGGCCCCTGTCAGAGAACACCTCCTCTGGTGAAGGTGCCCACTTGATACCAGATATCTTGGATGAACAATGTCTGCTTTCCTGAAGTTGGGAGGGGAATGTCCTCTGGTACAGGACCTCCTATCCACCTTCCTGCTCAGTAGCCCTGAGCTTCCATGTTTGATCTCCACTGGCATTTGGGGTCAAAGCCTTAACTGGGCCTCCTGCTGCCACTTGGGCTCCACAGACCATGCAGCCTATGTTCAGTTGTCCTGGTCACCGACACTGGACAACTCCAGAACACAGGTGGTGCCTGGTGTGGGTGACTCCTTGAGGTCCCCACAGGTAGCAGACCAGAGAGCCCCCTCCTCAGCTCCTATCCCCTCAACAAGGGCATCAAGTGCCCTTGAGTCCATCTCCTTGGAGCTTTGCCACCAGGGCAGCCTTTCCCCTCATTTCACCTTCCTCAGGATCCCTCACTCCAGAGTCTCTTTGAGCCCATTCCTTTTACCACCTCCCCCATCAGAACCCCAACCCTGTCCAGCTCAGGGGCCATTCTGGCTGATTTCCCCTTGAAATTCCCTTATCACTGTCTCCATCACCTGCTCTGCCTTAGCTGAAGCAAAATTGTTTTCTTTGTGCCTGGCCTGAACAGTGGAGCCAGAGTGGATACAGCAATGGGGATGAGCTATGGTGGGTGGAAATTTAAGTCCTGAGATCCAAGAACCTCTTCTGCCCATTCTTCAGCATTCAGAGCCTGTCCCTGCCCTGCCCAGTCCTGGACCCAGGCACAAGCCTGGCCTACCCCAATGACTGCTCATGTCTACACCCATTCCCCTCACCCCTTTCACCTTGGATTGAACTATCCTAACAGACCCCTGGGATGCCCCCTTCCCTGTGTGAACATGGCTCAGGGATTAGGACCCATTTGAACACATACCTATATTCATGTGGACCTCTCATTTTGCACTTGTGTTCCCCTCTGGGTTTGTAACACTCCCCCATTAAAACATGTATCTACATACTTGTGCATATGCCCAAAATAGAGTTCCAGAAGGTCAGAGCACAGAGAAGCCCAGAAATCGAGCACAGAGTCCCTAGCCCAGTCCAGAACCTTGTTGCATGAATAGGAAACAGAAGCCCAGAGAGGTAGAATACAAGAGGCATTCCTGGGTAGGCGGTGGGACTGCAAAGTCCCAAGAAGGGGATAGGGGTTGAATTGGTTCCCTTCACTGCTTCAAAAACAGGCCTTCCAGTACCCTCTGGTAGAGCAGCAGTTAGGCCCACCACCTCTGGCTGAGTGTAGTCCACATACATCTCAAGGACCCGGGTTCCTGTCACTGGAGGACAGACAACCACAATGAACAATTAAATAAAAATAAAATGAGGTACTTCCTCCTCCTCTCTCTCTTCCTGTCTTCCTGTCTTCCAACTTGCCTTCACTCCTGCCTGTGTCCTTCCTTTAAAAACACAACAAAACCAGCCTTTCTGATGGCTCATTCATCTGGGCAGATTCTCTCTCAGCTACTTTTTCTGGCCCAGGGCAATCAAAATCTCAGGGCCCTGTCTGGCGTGCTCCAGCTTCCCATGTTCCTCAACCTCTGCTCTCTACCCACTCCTCTCTATCCCCAGCTCCCTCTCAAGACCACCTTACCATCCAAAGAATCATCCCAGTCATGCTCTGGAATCCCAGCTCCAAGAATCTGCTGTGTGACTTCTGACAGGTCACCTCACCCTCCGAGTCTCCATTTTTCAGCAAATAAGGATGATAACAGAGCTGACCTCACAGACTCACAGTCTTGTGAAGCTGGAAGACTTACCTGAACGGAGCTAAGTGCAGGGAACAGGGCCCTGTGCCAGTTAATAGTCACAGCCATGATAATACAGCTGCCACCCTTTCCTACCCCTCACTGGCCTCATCCTGGGGCTCTTTTCCTCTCTGTCAAACTTCTTACAAAAATTGCCTGTACCCCATCCTCCCCTTCCTCTTCAAGCACACACACAGACTTACACACTTATGCTCACTATGGGAACACGTCTCTCATTAGCATAGACCACAAATCCACACCTCCACCTCATATTCACATAAGCTCTCACAAACGCAGGCACAAGTGGTAAACAGAATATAATTCATTTGTAAAGGAGAGTCCAGTTGTGCCATCCATCTTAAACTAAAATTCAATACTTACCAGCTCGGCCCACCGGGTCTTGATGAATGGAGAGGACAAAGACTGTTTCATGCCTGCTGAGCTGAGCTTCGAGCTTCACTCTCTGGAACAACAGAACGCTGGCCACTTAGGGCCTAGGGATGAAGAGGCAGAGAGTCCCATCCATTCAACAGTCTAGCAGCCCAGGTGGGGCCAGAGCAGGAACTGCTGGGACTTCATCCACCCATCTGCAGCCTACCAAGGGTTCAGACTGGTCCTCTCTGGTGGGGTACTTTGGCCTCTGGGGGTCAGAGCAGCCTAAGAAGTGGGCTGCAACCCCTCCAACTACCTGGATACCAGTGTCCATCTCAAGTTCCCTCCTCCAGCTCCAGCCTCTTCCTCTCTCTCAGCTACCCACTCTGAAAGAAACTTCCCTCTACCCCAGTCTGTTCTCCATCTTCAACCCCTTAGAGACTATGGCCACTTCCCATTTGCCTCTGACTTTGGCAGAAGCAGTTCCCACCTCAGATCGCAATTCCTTCCCTCTGAACCTGGAGAACCATCCCATTCAAGGCCCAGTTCAAACACCTTCTAGGAAGCCAGACCTGACCTTCTGGAAACAGTTAAGTCCCAGGCAGTCAGAGTGACTAGAGTCATGGCCAAGGCAAGGGAGGCCGGAAGTCTGTCTCCATCCCACCCCGCATGTCCCTGCAGGCCAAGCCGGGGTTCTCTGATGCAAGCCAGGCACTGAGGATCATTAAAGGGAGGCAGCGTGGCCACTGTGAGGAACCTTTAAAAAGAGGATGCAGACTACATTGGCCCTATTTCTTCAAGACAAAAATGGGCAGCTCTTTTGCACGCCCCTTCCCCAGCAGACTGGGTCTGCGGCAACTCTCTGGTTTTTAAAAACAGGTTGAAATTGATGGTGGAGAAATATGCAAACAAAAGGTGCTGTCTCCTTGAAAGCGGGACTTATGGTTAGCCCAGAACAGAACCCTTCCCCACCCTGATCTGGGCGGGAGGGGGCTGCTAGCGCCTCTGCTCTGGCCAGGGCGCCGGCGCCAGCGCGCTAAGTGAGCATTCCTCTGCTGGCTGGCGCTCCGGGGAGTTTTATGACCCGCGATGCTTCCTCCGCAATGGCCTGTGCTGTTTACGAACCCCTCTCCGGCTTGGAAATAGACTGTCTTTCCTGAACGATTTTCTCTTTTCCCATTTACTAAACATTGATTTCCCCCCTCCTGCGCCTCTAATAGAGCAGAAACCAATACGTCTTTGTTTGCTTTTCTCCCGCGTTCGCGTTCGGGGCGCGGGCGGCAGCGGGAGGGGAGCGCCGGCTGCTGCGGCGGCGGGGCCTAGTGGCGGCTCCGCGCATGTGCATCGGTCCAGGTGGCAAGGTTCTCTGCGACTGGCCCGGGTCGCCCCAGCTACACTACCCGATGGATGCGTGGACGGATCCCAAAGTCTGGGACACTCAGTGTCTGGGACATGCCGGACCAACAGGACTCGACCAGTATCTTGAATCCTCTGGGGCTGCTGCCTGCAAGGGCTAGTAGCCGGGTACCAGAAAGACAACCTGTTCCAGTCTTCTCCCCACTCCTCGGCCTGCAGTTCAATTAGCAACGCCTCACCTACTTCAGATCCTCCTTTGGAAGTCCCTGAGCTTCTGGATGAGAGCCTTGTAGAGCCTGAGGCAGCTTTCAATAGAGGCCAAGTGGGACAGGGACAATCGTTTCAGCATGCATTCAGTCACCAAAGGTGTTGGAGCACCTTCTCTGAGCCAGGCCCTGTGCTGGGGACTTGGCATGGAGGAGGGTGAACTAGATAGGTGACAACCCTGCTCCAGAGGCTCCAACTACCTGCCCCATATTGCTTTCTCTTCAGAAGGACCCGACTAGAGATACTTCTGAATGGGGCAGCTTATCCTCGTTGCAGCAGAAGCAGCTCAGAGAAGGGCAGAGGGAGCATGAGATTCCCAGGACAGACCCTCTCTGAGACTCAGCCTGCTCATCTGCAGAGCAGAATTGTAATCGCTTCTCCACTCTCCACAGAGGAGAGTGTCTTCAGGGATGAAGTGCGTCCTCACTGAGCATTGCTTCTGGCACAATGTAGCCGCTCAATAAAGAACCTTTCCATTCTGGCCCTGCCCTCCCCCGGCCCCTCTAAAAAAGACCTGGGCAGGGAGATGGAGAACTGAGTGTGAGAAGACCTATCACCAAAGCCTGACTCACGCATTCCTCAGACTGGCCAGTGCTGTGAGCCCTTCCCCTAGAGAGAGTGGGCCCATCTGCTGCCACTGGGCAGCAGAGGAGCTCAGCAGATAGAGCCGCTCCCAGGCCATGATTCACATGTGACCTCAGCAAGTGTCATTGCTCTCTGGAGCTCAGTGTTTCCATCTATAACGTGAGTTCCAGCACCTGGGTGAGCTCACACTGCTGTCCAGGGCTGGTGCTGCCCATTCCAGTCCTCAGGAGCAACCAGACTCAGCAGCACCCACAGATGTACCCCAAATAAGCTGGTTCAGCTTCTACTCTGCCCTTATTAGCTGTGGATTGGGCACAACACCCCACTCGCTGCTGGTGATGGTCCCCACATCAGGGTGTTGCTCTGGGGATCAAATGGCATGAGGAGGCCAGATCCTGAAAGCCAGTGATGACTGTTGGTGGAGATGGTAGAGAGGCTCAGAGAAGGGAATGGTGGGCCTGGGTGAGAAGTTCCAAAGAATGGGCAAAAATCTGGTCCCTGGCCTCCCTGACCACTTACATGGTTTCATGTCCACCCAGAACCCCTTTGCACCTCACAACAGCCCTGTCAGGGGCCTTACAAAAACCAGATTGTTCTGGTGCATCTTGGGGGGGGGCGGGAGCTGGGCATAGTCCACAAGGTCCTGGGTTTATGTCCCAGGACCAGCAGGAACAACCAAGATGAACAACCAACTAAAATAAAGTGCTTCCTCCTCCTCTCTCTTTCTACCTGCCCACCTACTCATCTTCATTCCTGCCTGTACCTTTCCTTCAAATAATAACAAGTTTGTTCCACTGTTTTACAAATAAGTAAAGTGGGAACTCAGAGAAGAGAAGTTTCTTGCCCAAGTCACACAGCAAGAGAGACTCAGAACCGGAACAGGGCCCAGGTTAACTGACTCTAAGTCGGGGGCCTGCAGTTATTGGCTAGGCCAAGGGGAAGAGAGGGCACCTATGGTAGGCATGCTTGCTGGGAGCAAAGGCCTGCAGGTAGAAACGTGTGTGGCACAGGCTGGGAGAAATGAGGATCAGGTTCAGCTCTGAAATTTCCCAGGAACTTGGCTCTGGCTTGTTAACAACCAAGGAAAATTTGGGAGAGGCACCTATGGAGTTGTGCATCATGGAGAGGGAAAATCAGGGGCCTCCAGGCACACAGAGGAAGGACTGAGTCTGGATCAGACAAAAATAGGGCTCATGGCAGACTAAGGGGAGAGACTCAGACTAGCAGGCCCATTGACAGGTTGAGAAACAGGCACACAGTCAGACAGAAAGGAGGATGCACAAGTAAATAGGTAGACAACGGACAGGTGGATAAACAGATGGACAGACTAGTGAACCGGCAGAGAGCACTGAGGAGGTTTCAGCAGAGGAGCTGAAGCAAGAGGAGCATGGGCATCCCAGACAGGAGTGACTGCGTGAGCACAGGCTCAGGGCCAGCGGGCAGGGTTGTTGGGGGAAGCTGAATGTGACCTCTGGGTTGGGCAGCTGGGGAGGAGACTGGTGTTTATCACGGTAAGACTCAGAGGCACAGGACCATGGGGAAAGCAGGGTGCTAAGTGGTTGGGGGGTGAGAGAGGAGGTGTGGTTACATGCCACTCCACACCCCTGCCAGCTGTGGGCAGCACCCCCACAAAAAGACAAAGTCAGTTTTCCTTGGACCTCATCACTAGTGTCTCCCCAGGATCACTGCGCCTACAGCCCTGTACAGTTGTGCCCAGCGTGTGTTTGCAGGTTGGACTTGAATTGTGATGATCATGATGGCTTCACTGCACGAGGACTTAGGTGTGGCCAGCCTCTGGAGCAAGGCTGTGACCACTTGAGGCCAACTGGGGCCAGGTGATGAGTAAGTCTGGGCCTCTCTGAGCGAGCTAGTTGCCACCACAGCACAAGGAGACTCAGTGAGGCCTGGGCCAATTAGGAAAGAAGGGGAGGCAGCAATAATTAAAAATTAAAAGCCAACAAGACAGCAGTTTAAAAATGGAAGGAGTGAGTAAAAACAATTAGCAGAGATGAGGCAACAGGGCAGGCATGATATAAATGGAGCTGATCACAAAACACTAATGACATTGGGAAACCCAATTTTTACAGTGTCAGGACTGCGTGATGAAGCACTGGGCCTGGACCCTGAACCAGGCCCTACCGTCTGAGATCGGTGGGACTGGTCTTCCTCCAGGGACCTGAGAGTGGCCTGTATAGAGGGGTCAGGAGACAGAGGGCTTGAACTGGAAAGAAGGCTTAGAAGCCTCTGGATGGCACTTGGTGGGGAGGGGGCAGAACCAGGAGGCTGCAGCTAGAGGGGAGTAGGTATTGTCACAGTTCTCTACCTCACCCGTTGCTGCGGAGACCAGGCGACCCTCCTCACGAGGGTGTCTGAGTCAGTTTGAGTAATGGCGGAGAACGTTGCCACTGATGGGGAAAAATACATCTTCATAACAGGGTGAACCTTTTGGAAAATGGAATAAGTAAAATAATTGAGAGAAAGAAAATTGAGTTTTTATTGCTTTTTAAGTGTTTAAGTGGAGGTTTCATTTAGGGAAATTATCGTCGCTTTTATTTTTAGCCACCCTGTGGGGTAGGGCGGGACCTGGGGGAGCTATGATTTAGGGTGGGGCTTGGGTCTACTGTCCCTCCCCCTAGGAGCCAGTGGCACCCCCATCTCACAGAAGAGAAGGAGGCCAAGATCGCAGCAGAGGGTCTGGATCCTGCTTGCCTCTTGGGGTCTCTTGGGTCCTGCCTTGACCTCTTGTTTTGTCAGACCCCTGGCTGTTGGAATGGCTCCCTCATCACGACAACTCTTGCCACACAGTCTGGAATGGGCTCGGTACCTCCCTCTGAGCTCCCTTGCCCTGAGCCTGCACTCCACGAGTAATGTCCTGGTCTCTCCAGACTGGCCCTGCATCTCTTGTCCCCGGCACTACATGGCGTGATATTGGAGGTGGAGGAGGAGGCTCAGTAAACCTTACTGACAGGGAGGAGGGATGGGAGGGACTTGGATCATTCCATCTAATGCCCAGGGGTGCTGGCTGGGTCTCTCCAACACCCTCTGACAAGCTGATCATCTACAACTTCATTCACGCTTCTCATCCCGTTGTCTCCCCTGCCTCAGCTCTACCTGGGACCCTTCCACACTTTGGAAATGGCTCAGGTTAGGGCCACCAAAAACCCACCCTGGGAAGATCACATAGCAGATGAGACCTGCCTCTCCAGAACACCCCTCCTGCCCCAAATCTGCTGTTACTTGGGATTTCATCCTGGGCTTGCCCCTGTACTCCCTTTTTTGTCTCTGGGATTGGCTTTCCCAAGGTGCCTAGGATCTCATAGATTCCCTCCCCCTGACTGGTCTGCACTCTGGGCCCCACCATCACCCCTGCTTAAGTCAGCCCTCATCTATTCACTCTACAGTCCCCTCGTCTCTCAACAAAATGGCAGCTTCAGTGTTTCCTGGTCTCCTGCTCCATTCTTACGCTCTCTGCCCAACAGTTTCTTTTAATTCCTCAAACTTTTCTCAACCTTGGGGTCTTTGCCATCCTGTTTTCTCTGCCAAGACAGCTTTTCTCCCTCACTTGGTCTGAACGAGCACAGTGGGTGCTCCTCGGGGCCCCCAGGCCTCCCACTCTCACCACACTGACTGCTCCACCCTCACCCACATGGCTTGACCCTGGCCTCTCAGTCCCACAGATAGAGAAGGTGCCGTTTCTGGAGGGTGTTCTTGTTGACTCTCTGCCCACGTCCCTGACATCCTCAATTTTTGAGTGACTTCCCTCTGTGTTCTCCCCCTATGCCCACTCCTTTCCCTGGTTAACCACTCTTGTTCTTCAGTCTCAGTTCAGGGGTCACCAAATCTAGGAGGTCTCTGTGCCCCTACCCCTGAGTCATACTGCTTCTGTCCCTGGTAGGATATTTATCTGTGCATGCATTGTCTCCCTGCAGCACTCTGCGCCCCTCAAGTGTAGACAGAGGAGGACTTCTTTTGCTGTCTGCCTCTGCCACACCTGGAGCCTGGTGCTTAGTGGGTGTTCAGTGCATGTCATGGAATGAATGAATGAATGAGTGAGTGAAGGAATGAATGAGTGAGTGAATGACTTTCCAGTGACTAGGGCTTTAACATATAGCGGATGTGATCAAAAGACCCCCTGTGCCACCTGTGGCAGACAATGGGAGTAGATCCTGGGCACATGCCCAGCCAGCCAGCAGTCAAAGGAGGAGGTCATGCGGTGTCCCGGCGGCTGGGTAGTATGTCTCAATACTGACTACTGGATGCTGCCCCACCAGGGAGAGAACCCTTATGGAGCTGAGAGGACACAGTTTGAACTCTTGTGTACCTTGAGTCTCCTTTCCATTCTTCTCATTCTCTGTCACCACTCAATCCATTCCGACCTCCTTAGTGAGTGACTTTGATCATAGTTCCTTTCTCTTCCCTTGATTTCTGCTCTCCTCCCAGAGTCCATGCTACAGCTGTCTCTGATGCCTGCTCCCGTCTTGCCCATCCAGCTCCCTACCCACTCCCTGCTCAACCTCCATCTCCTGCAGCCCTGCTGTCCCTCAGCGGGTATGGCTGCTTTCCTCGAAGAAGTTAAGTTGAATTGATCTGCTGTTTAATTACCTGATGTGTTCAGTGCCCACGTGGCTTGTTGGCAGAGATGACTGAGGTGGTGGGCAGAACAGCTGGGATGTCTCAGTGGCTAGGTGGCAACTGCCTACACACTGGGAGCACAGCAGAGCAAGTATGCTTCCCAGAGAAGCCAGGGCAGCCGGGGAAACGTGCACACACACACCTAAACGTGTGTTAACAGACACCCACATTCACAAACATGTCGCATTTCCACATGCATAAACACAAGCATGCATGACCATGCACACACACCAATTCCACACACATGCTCGCATTCGCAGTGCTTCCAGCTACAGTCAACTTCTCTCCCAGGCCTGGTATTCAAGGCCTTCATGATCCAGTTTCAACAGACGATCACAGCCACACACCCTCCAGACATTTCTGAGTACACTGGGGGCCAACTAAGGGGGTGGGCACACCTCTGTCCATTGGTCTGTCTGTGTGTCCGTGGAAGTACTGTCACTCTGGGGGATCCCCCAGGGTAGGCACTCTGAGCATCCCTGTACATCTTCTCTCTGAGCCTGAGAAATATATACCATCTCCCCTCCTCTCAGCTCTGTCCTGGGTGGCACCTAGACACTTCCCTGCCCTGAGCGACACTAGGCACTGGGGGAGGAGGGGCTGGCAGGGAGAACACCTTCTGGAGGAGTGGGACTCAGAGGAAAATGAGACCTCATGGAATACCTGCTATATGCTGGTCCTCATCATAATCCTAGCCATCCTGTCCCCTGCCCAACACCCTCCACACCCTCCCATTAGCAGACAAGGAATGGGCTTGTCAGGGAGTGCCCTGGCCATATCTGGTCTGCTTGCTCTTCTCCAGTGCTCCTTAGCTGTTTTTGCAAAATCAGGGATAAATCCCAGTCACACCTTTTCTCTGGGCAGAGGTAGGGTGGGGTTGTGGGGGCAGAAGTGAGCATCGCTGTCCTGTCTGTGCACCAGGCAACTGCTAGGTCCTCACATGCCCTGTGGCAGAGGTATCCCCAGGACCCCATTTTATAGATAGGAAAAGTGAGACTTTGAGCGCTTAAGTGACTTGCTAGGGAGCTCGTGGTTAGGAAGTAGCTTAGGAAGGATGACCCTGGATCAGGTCAACTGGACTGCCTCCACACAGAGAGGAAGTTTGAAGCCCTGAGGCTAAGAAAGAAAGCTGCATGGTGGCCCCAGGCACTGCAGCGAGCTGGTGCTCAAGGCTTGGTATTCTTTTAAACAGGAGAAAGCTTCCTCCTGATAATTTCCTGAGGATTGGACTCCAGGTTGCAGGGAGTGAGCTTTAGCTGCTGCAGTGGGACACAAACCCCTCCAGGCCCCAGCTCATATTTGCATCTGGTAACATTCTCATCACTTGGCCCTTCTATCTCCACAATAAGCCAGCCCCTAGGGACTTCTCTTTGAGGGGTGTCATTAACTGTTCCTATAATTTGGAGGGAAGTGGCCAAAGAAGTCTTTGTCCAGTGGCTTTCTCAGGGTGACCTTGGATGAGTGAGTCTGGTGCCTACTGGCCACAACTCCATAATTCCTGTCTCTCCTGAAGGAAGGGCATGGGGAGTGGGGGAAGGGAAGAGGGAAGAAGGAAGGAAGGAGGGAGAGGAGAAGAGAACAAGGAGAAAGGAGGGGGAAGATAGGGAGGAGAGGAGGAGACTAAGCTCAGGATGGGGAGGAGGCAGGAAGGTGAAGGGAGGGAGGAAGAGGGAGAGAAGGGGAGGAGGACACACCAACCTGACCTGTGGGGAGGCTGGAGGGAGCGGGAGGCTGGCCGCAGGGGAGTCAAGGATGGCTGGCTGCAGAAGACTGATAAGGTAGGGGAGAAAGACTCAGGCAGCTGATGGAAGTGTAGGGATTAGGGGCTCCAAGGGCCTGTCCTGGGCCTTTGGGTGGAAACTCAGGAAGAAGGGAGACTGCCCTACTGAGAAAGGAGAAGGAGAGGGAAGAAATGTCCCACTTCAGTCTTCTCCTGTGTCCTTGGGGAGCAGAATGCCAGGCCTTCACCCCACTCCACTTCTGCTGCCCAGTGAACCAAGCAGGCCCAGGCCCAGGCCTGGGGGCAGGGCCAGGATGGGCAGAGCAGCATGGATGATCCCTGAGCTCAGGGCTTTCCTGTCAAAAAAGACAAGTCATGCCAGCCTGCATGGTCACACCCTGGCAGGTGTGTATACTGGCCCATGATGGCAGCAGGGACCGTCCTAGTCCAGTAGAACTTAGCTACCCTTCACACGTGTGTCCTATCAGTGATATCCTCATACACTCACGACAGCTCATGGCTTCTCCAATTCCACACTTCAGTTGATACCTGTGGCAGATGAAGACAGGTCCATTCCAGCTGTGACAGGACTGTGCTGGGTTAGGAGCGAGCCCTGTGTGACCTGCTGCATTCTCAGGTTAGATTCTGAGGACATTTCTCCTCAGCCCTGAGGCAAGAAAAGACAGGCCCCTTGTAGAAGCCCCTGGGTCTGAAGCCCAGGCCTGAGGCCCCATGAGTTTGTACTATTCATGGGACTGCCATTGGGAACCAAGTCCCTCCTGGCTGGGGGAACGCAGCTCTGTGGGGGATTCTGGCCTTGTTCACCAAGCTGTACCCAGTACCCAACACATGTGGGCATTCACAGATGTTTGGGTGGATGATTCCTTAGCTGTTTGAAGCTGGGTTTCCAGGGACTTGGTGGGAATGCCCTCCTTGAGGCCCCTTCAGAGCTGTGCAGGGACCTGCCTGAGGTGGTTTTCTTCCTGGGAGAGTCCAGATGCTGAGATCAAGAGCCAGCATCAGCCCCATAGATGGAGATAGGACCTGTTGGCTGAGAGCCTGGCTGCTGGAGCTGCTGATGGAGATAAATGGTCCCTGTCCAGGGTGGGGTTCAGGGAGGGGTAAGGCAGTCTTGGAACTGACAGATGACTCAGGGCTGGACTGGGAAGTCGGGGAGGCCTCCTGCAAAGGATTTGCCTGGTAGCAGGGACCCAGCTGTTCACAGCCTACCCAGGTCACCACCACAAGGACTGAGTTTGGGCAGAGGCAGGGTCGGTCCCACCCTGTCACAGGCATGGCAGCGGAGACCCTTCTGAGCTCTCAGCTATCAGTAGGCCAAGCCCCTGCCAGGGCAACAAGTGGTGGGCTTCCCTGGGTATATTTGTCAAGGGGACCGAGACTGTATTGATCTCAGGGTGAGGGCTGAGCTGCTGAGGGGCCTGGTCCCAGGCTCCATTTCTTCATTGATTCATTCATTCCTAGATCTGCCTCTGTTATCTTTTCTGACCTGTCAGAAACCCCTCTCCACTCAGCAGGCCCCTCTGCTCCCTTCCGCCCTGCTGTCTCCTGTCTCTGGACCTTTGCTTTTGCTGGTTTATTTTTCTACTTGGAATCATCCTGCCCTAGGTTCCCATGTGGCTAGCAACTTTTGACATTTAGTTTCCAGCCTATGGCTCTGGGTGACCTCCTCTCCCTGATTATCCAGCCGAAGCTGTCCTCCTAGCTGTCCCAGTTTGTTTCCTTCAGAACCTAAAGATTAATCTGCTATTGTTTGTCTCCCTAAGGGGGAGTCCAGAGGAAAAAGTAGTTCATCAAGCCTTCTTCCCCACGAGGAGCACAGGAGCTGTATCCCCACCAGTCCATGAGTACTCAGGTCCTCAGGATCACTCAGGTGGGTGGAAGACAGGCACTCCTCAAGGACCAGTTGCAAGGACAGTTGTCAGGGCAATGAACTGTCCCTCTCTGAGGGACCCACATAAAGTCTTATGGCTTCAGATTCAGGCTGTCAGAGGGGGTCCAGATTGCTAAGAGCTCAGGGACCCTACACACCAAGAAAGCAATTTCTCCAAGCTCTGGCTGGGCTAGGCCCCGTGGTTGGAGCTGAGAAGGTGCATGTGGAGGTTGGCTCACGTCTGGGCACCTCTGCCTCTGACATGATGGAGATAAACGAGAGGTGTCTGGAGCTGCAGTGAATAAGCAGGTTGGTGCAGCCTGAGTGATGCAGGGCTCGGGGAGAAAGGTGGGAATGTGACGCTGGGAGAATCTATAAACACTTCAAGTCGCGATGTGCTTTTTAGTTTGGGGAACAATGAATCTAAGGTCCAGTTCATGGAGTGACAATGCCAGAGCCTTTAATGCCACCCTAGTGCTGATCCTGAGTTGGGGATAAGGTAGGGAGAGTGGAGGCTCACCCAACAGTCCTGGATGTTCTCCCACCTACCCCAGCCTCCTCGCTCCTTCTACCATCCCGTGTCCTCAAGCTCCAGGAAGGGTCCTGTCACACTGCCATCTGGAAATCAGTGGATCTGGTCAGGGCGTGGCTGTGAATGTCTTGAGCAGCCAGACCCTGAGATCCACCTCAGTGGCCCCACACTCCTCTCCTCACACCTGGCTGCTGCCCCAGCAGTCCCGGCCGGGGTGGTGCTGGAAAGGAGGCAAAGCCACAGGTCCCTCTTTCCTTTGAGATGAAAGAAGGTCTTGTGTCTTGGAGGGGATGTGATTCCAACTTTTCTTAGTTTCGTGGAGTTCCAGGGCCACCAGATAACCTCAGGATCTCTTTGGAGGTCAAGTCTACAGTTCCAAACAGAAGGGAGGGAGGAAGGCGGACTAGAGAGTCCATTGTTGCCACCCGGTGGCAGAAAGAGGCAAAGCACCTTCCCAGAAGGTGGTGGGAGGGAAGGACACTCCGTAGGGGCTGAGACACAGAGGAGTAGGATATGAACCCCCTTCTCCACAGGCTAACATGCCTAACCCAGACTTTGTCTTTTATCTGCCTTGGCTCAGAGCTTTCCCAAGTACCGTCAGATATGAGCCCGCTAGAAACTTTTAAAATGCCTTTGAAGCAGATCTGGCATCAAGGATGGTCTATACTGTTGCCATTATATTAAGGGAAGACCAGGGACCCAAATGAAATCGAGGGCCACACCTACTGGGCCTTTGTGGCAGAGAAGAAGGAAAAGAATGGTGTCCAGAAGAGAATCAGGGAGAAGGGGGAGCAGGGAGGTGGGTACAGCCCAGTTGTTCCTGCCTCTTCTGTCCTTTCCTTACTCCAAATGCAGCCAGTCCTTCTTTGAAGGACCCGGCGTGGATACTATGAGGTTCTACTCAGAACCCTGCACTTGCCTACTTGTGTCAGAATAAATGCCCCTGCAATGCATATCTGCAAGAAGGGCATATCCCACCATGGCTGACTGGGGCTGATCTCGTCACACAGCTTGCTCCTCTCCAGCCATCAGGCCACAGGACACGCTATTTCCCAGTGACACATCCCTCAAATTCTCAACAATTCAGTCAAGAATAACCCCCAGGAATGATGATATTGAAATCGTGAGATGAGGTGCATCCTGGTGACCTAGCAGAGAAGATCACTGGACATAGTCCACATACAACCCAAGGACGCAGGTTTGAGACACTGGGCTGGGGGAACAACAAAAATTTAGAACTAAATAAAATAAATAAATGCTTCTTCCTTCTCTCTCTTCCTGCCTGCCTGCCTGCCTGCTCGCTTTCATTCCTGCTTGCACCTTTGCTTTAAAAAAGAAAAAGACATCACTGGATAATAATCTGGGAGAAAAAAATTAAGTTTAATTACTACATCACACCTTAAGGCAAACACTAATTCCACCTGGATCAAATTCAGAGAGACTGAAAAATGAAGAAAACTATCTAGATGTGAACAAGGGAAGTTTCACATAGGTTTAATTTGGTATGACCTTTTCTAAGTATTAAAAAAAAACCTTGAAGTCCATAAAAAATGGATATATCTGACTACGTGAAAGTCAAATATTTCCATGTAGAAAAAAAATAAAAGTTTAAAGACAAGGTGAGGGGGAAATCACACATTTCATAATATATAAGTATATAATATATAAAAGTTTCCTGTGCATTTAAAGGGAAAAGAGCAACAGTCCTGTGAAAAACGGCACGGGGGAAGTCTAGAAGATTCACTCTGCCGACACCAGGCTTAAACATGTTCCTCTAAGAAAAAACAAACGAAACAGGCAAAGCTGTGGAAGGTGGAAGCACAATGCCATGAAGATGGAGGAAGCAGAAACTTGTAGCAGCTTGTCAGTGTATAAACTGTGTAACCTCCATGAAAACAATTTGGCAATAGCTATCAAAATTTTAAATGTACAATCCTTTGACCCAGCACTGTCACCTTCGAGAAATTTATCCTACAGATTAACTCACGTGCATGTGAAAGTATGCCCCAGCGTGTTCACTCAGGGACGTTTTGAGAGTAGTCAGTGGGAAGCAATCTACCCCGAGAAGGCTGGTTGAATACATCCGGAGCATCCTCGTTAGACAATTGAGGAGGCCACTAAGACGGATGAGGGTGAGGCAGTGCTACATGCAGTGGTATAACAGGCATAACACACGGAGAGGATATTAACTTGTTTGTTAAAGGAAGGCTAAGTGTTCTAGAACACTGCTGGTGCCTTCCAGAACTCAGCCTCAATTCCCCAGCCCTCTCCTGAGAAGTCGATCAACATGGGTGCTGCCCACCTGGCTCCACCTACTGTTGGGTCTGGCCAATGGGAGTCCATGAAGAGTTAAGCCGGCGGGGTGGGGGGTGGGGGGATGTTTACTCACTTAGTTCCTCTCAGTTCATCTTCTTGATTTTTCTAAATAGAGATCTGATCCCTTTCCTCCTTGTCCAAAACACTCTGTGGCTCCCCTTGCCCTCTGGATAGAATCTAGATCCTCACCACACACCATGAGGCCCCACCATGGATTTTCGGAATTTACTCCTGCCGGGTTCTCTTTCTCTTCCAAACCTCCCCCAGGCCCCTGGTCTCAGCACAATTCTCTCTGCCTGCAACCCTCTTCTATTCTGGGGGACAATCTCAAAGGACCTCCTTGTTCTTTTCTGGCTGCTGTGCTCCTGCCCTCACAATCTCAGCCCCCACTGGAGTGTCTACTCCTAGACTAGGGTTCTGCTAGGGGGAGTGAAAGCGGGGAGCACTCCTCCCCTGCGCTTCATCAGTGCTATTCAAATGACAAGTTTGACTAAATGAAAAGAAGCTTCCCAGGGCTCTTAATCTCTGAGCCATTTCAGAATCTGTGTTATGTTGCAGGACCCAGCTCTGGTCCTTGTAGACTTTGGAAAGGTGTCCTGATTGACTTACTTTTGAAAGGCTGGACCAAAAGAAGCCAGGGAGGACCGAGGGGACTGGAGACAAATGTTAAGGGGAAAGCCATGGTACGGTTGGTTGTTGGTTGAGGCAGAGAAGGAAAGGAGCTGTGTGCAATCAGTACCAAGCCATGTTTTTAAAATAACTGCTGTCAGCAGCGGTGAAACAATATAATAAATATGAGAAATAAATCTCGTTACCATGTAATGAGCTGCCTTATTAATGTGTTAAACTCGTAAGAAATGCTTAAGTGCTTAATTGGCACCTAATGAAGCTGCCAATTAGGGATCATTATACATTTATTTAAAAAAATCCTAATTGGCAGGGGGGCATTTCAATCAATGCCACCCAGCTAGTGCCACAAGGCCCCTGTCCTGGTGGGGCAGGTAGTTGCACCGGCAGGGCCCCATCTGCTAGCAGTTTCTCTGGAGCCCACAGTAAAAGGGGCACCTGGGTTAGACTGTCTCTAACCCCACCAGGCATCCTAGGGCACCCCCCGGAACTCTCAGCATTTGAACCTTGGTCTCTCAGCTAAATCTTGTCATGGCCCCCTTTACAAGCAGCCTCGGTGTGCCTGGCCCTGCCCAGTGGGACTCTGCACAGATGCCATCCCTTCTGCCTCCAGGGCTCAGCCCCACTTTTCAGGAAAAGGAAAATTGAACAGATTTATATTCCAGACCAGACCAGTGGAAGAGAAGCATCCTGAGCAGCAGATCATGATTAATTAACAAATTAATCACTCAGGTAATTGCCAGAGAGCCAAGATGAGGGCAGAGGGGGGAGCTGCAGCCCAACAGGGGCAAAGTCCAGCCAGGGGCAGGGTGGGAAATCACCCCAGAGCAGGTGGAAGTGACAGGCAGAGAGAATCTCAGATGCATGTCAGCAGATGGCTTGGACAGAATGGGAGGCAGCAGGCTGAGGGCTTTGGAGGCCAGACTAGGGGATCTTAAAGAGTTCAGTGAAATCATGCAGGTCTATGAGTGGAGGATACAGGGGTCACAGGACAATGGCAAGTCGGGCATGACTGAGAGCTTAGTTGGGGTGGTTGACAGACCCAGGAGAAGATATCCAGGGGGCCTGGGCAGGCATGCATATAAGACCTGAGGAGGGAAGTAAGTCATCTTGGGGGCTGCAGGCTCGGGGAAGACCCCAGTTTCTGGCCTGGGCACTGGAAAGTAAATGGTGATTCCTGAGTTGGACAGAGAATGAAATGGAGCAATGGGCAGCTTCCCCCTGCTGCCTGTAGAGTCCAGGGGCCCTGAGTCTGTCTGTGGATCTTGTGTTAGGAGTGGCTTGGTGAAGCAGTCCCTACTATTGCTGATTTTCTGAAAGTGTTGGGAACCCAATGCCCTCACACTGGCCAGTAGCAAAACACACCCTGGTGCTCTCTTGAGCCTCTGGTGTGAGCTCTCTCCCTGCCCCAGCTGCTCCTATTTGTCAACTCCCAGACCAGATCCCATGAGTTGGACTTCTGGGTTTCTCCAGGAGGCACCACTTCAGGCCAGGCTTGGAGCAGGGGACTGCTCCACGGTTCTGCCTCACCTGGCTGTCCGTGCAGACTTGGTGCAAGATGGGACAGAGGCAACGCTAGAACTTGGGTCACTTGAGAAAGTTTGGGGGACAAGACCAGAGCTGAACCAAGAAGTATGACCTAGAATCCGGTCCCGCAGCCCCTGAAGTCTATGCCTCTCCTGTGACCCAGAAGTACCTAGTCTTGCAAAGGTCTGTAACCCCCTAGATCACCCTTTGAACATTTAATGTATTGCTTTTTTTTGGAGGGGGGTGGGAAAATGTTGGCCTAGTGTTTCCTGAGTGTCCAGCACTGTTCTAGGCCTTCTACAAAGCTGAACTCTTATCATATCAAGTAGGGAAGACCTGCCCTACTTTACAAAGAGGAAATGGAAGCCAGTGGCTCAGGGACTTTTCTGGGGTAGGACTGTAGCTGAGCTGTGATTACACAGCCTGTTTATATGGCAAGGAGCATCTGGGAGAGCCCAGTTGCTCCAGGCTCCTTGGACAGGGGTCTGGGAACACCAAGCACCAGCACCTTTAGTGTGCAGACTGGCCCTTAGTCATAGTTATTCCTGACAGCAGAAAGCAGATCTGGGGCCAGTCACTGGGGCCAGTCACGCTTCCTCCTCCTACTGTGATTCTAGTGATTCTTCCAGCATGGTGTCTGCCAGATTCATACCCCTCCAGCACCACTGGGGGAGACAAGGGAATCTAAGCAGATCAGGTCAAGCTGCCTGCTTCACTCATCACCAGTAAGCGCTTTGCAGGAGCTGCTGGTATCTTGCTCTCTGCCTTGTTGGAAATGAAAAATGGGGAGGAGATGGAAGAGAGGCTTTCTTGCTCTCTCCAATCACAAGCTTGGCTGCTGGGGGTAGCAAACACCCCACATCAGATGTTCACTTGTGGGGAGGCAGTAGCTCACGGGGGGGCCCTCTAAGGGACATACACAGGAACCCACCCAGAACCCAGGACTGAGTGGAACCCTCCATAAGGGATGCAGGGATGAACCAGACACATTCAGAACCTGGTTGTGGAGGCCTACAGAGCTGCATGCAAACCCTGCGTGAGCGAGGACAAGTCCATGTTTGTACTCTGGAAAGAACCACCTTGCGCAGTAAAAGTAAACAGAGCTGTCATCATGTATGGAAGGCTCTTCCCGCGCATTTTCTGTATTAAGTCATTTCATTCCCAAGTGGCAAGAACCACTTATCAATACTCCATTCACTAAATGGCCCTGAGTACCTAGCTTGCACCAGCCTCTGTCCTGGAGGCTCAGGCCACAACTCTGACCACAGCCTCGCTAACCCTGCTCCAGCTTGGGTGCACCAGCCACCCAGACTCCCAGATTCCGGGGGGGCGGGAACCTTCAGGCCAAATTTCTTCCCCTGCGGCAACCTGCTCCCTCAAGCGTCCGGCCCCCACCCCCTAAACTGGGCCTGCACCACCACCTGGTGGTCACATGGGGAAAGGCTGCACACAGAGCGCCCTGCTTCCCTCCTCCAAGTGTGTCCGTCCATTCCACTGACTCCAGCTTGGGACCGTCACCACTTGGGGGTGGGAACCAAACTCCTGGTGCCCTTTAGAGGTAGTGGAGGTGAGTGTGATTCTAGTGATTCTTCCAGCATGGTGTCTGACAGATCCCTACCCCTCCAGCACCATTGGGGGAGACAAGGGAATCTAAGCAGATCAGGAGAGAGGCAGCATGGGCATGGTGCGTCGGGCTGGCTCTGTGCAACACAGGTGTTCCAAGTTTGCAGCGGGCACCTGGTGAGAACCCTTCACTAGTATCCTGCTTATGAGGAAGCCCATCACCTCTGACAACTTGTCCCTTGCCCACCCAGAAATGTCACTTACCACTTTGTGTCCAAACCAGAACAATGAAGGCCTTGCCTTGTCCACTCCCAGTCAGAATCAATGACTTCTCTTCTGAATTCTGTCACCTCATCTACAACTCTTGTTACTTCCTGCTGAGGGGTGTGTTATCGCTATTCTGGCTCTCATGCTGGGTAGGAATCTTCCAGGAATCTGGGTGCCCTTCAACTCCAGAGTCCAGCAGAGGGCCTGGTATGGGGACATTTGAAGAGAATAAATAAGTGGTAAGAGGAGGTGATAACTCTCTCTTCAGAGAACATTATTTCTTTCTTTGGGTGTTTTGGGTGTAAACTCTGGGGTTAACCCACCTGGGTCAAATCCAGGCCCTGTTGCATGTTAAGCACCCATACCTCAGTTTTCCTATCTATAATATGGGTGCACAAATGATGCCCACTCTGGGATTGATTGAGGGCTTAGATGGGCTCTGATTCTGTCTGCAAGTACCATAGGCAGACTCTGGGTCTGATTCCATAGGATTTACAAAAGGAATCCTACTCTCTTTCACCAGGAAGTTCAGAGTGATACCTTATTGACCTGTTATTGAGCTGCTGCTAAGTCTCTTAAGTCTCTCATAATCTGGTGTTGTCAACCTCCTCAGGGTCAAGAGCTGTTGGTGTGCTCCTGCCAGGGCTAGGTTTGTCACACAATCTCATTGCTTGGTCTTCTGGGGCCTCCAGCCTGCTAGCTTGGGACAGTGGGTGGGGTGGGTTCAATGTCTGTCTGAGCAGTTCTTTATGTTTTGAAACTTAGATTCCCACTTACCTCATGCTCGTCCTGACCCTGCCGGTTGAGCCCGCACATAAGAACCTGTTGTGCGAGGGATGATTCTTCACAGCACATGTGGGACAGGAGCAGTGCAGGAGAGGAATCCCCGCATCTGACCAGAAGAGAACCCCAACCCCCGAGAAGTGACCTGGCAGAGGTTGGGGCATAAAATTGGCCTCAGTGCCAGTAGTTGCCAGAAGGTGGCAGCACAGGCTGGTTGGAGGATGGAAGACAGCTTGGGGAGTCAAGGGGCCAGTGCCTGCCTGGTGTCCTGCTGGGCCCCAGCACCCTCCCGTTTCTAGAACTTGTTGGAGATTCCATTCTGGAATGGTGTGGAAGAGGGGCCAACCCCTGGCTCTGAAAGTCTCAGGATGCTGGGCCTCTTCTGTACAATGGACACTGGGAGTCAAGTGATATTATGTGGGGATTGAAATCAAGGGTCACTATCACTTAGACCACATTCTGGCCATCGAGGAAGTCCAAGGCCTACTGCAAAGGCATCTTCTGGCTACATCTAGCCATGGATCCTTGTGAGTTGAACAGTGCTTCTGCAGTCAAAAAAGAAGTTTGGCCTGACTCCCTCCACGAGCTTGTCCACTCTGTCTGGTGAATGGAATGAGCATCAGATATTACACACCATTAGTACTGTGATTATTTTTGTTGCCATTTTTTATTACCCAGGACTCTTTCATCTCTTGCTCTGCTCCTAAGAATAAAAACTGACTCCCCCTCCTAACCCAGGACTCCTGGCCTCCAGCAAAACTACACTAAGGATCAGGCGAATAGGAATGGCCAGATGAACACATTCTTTATCTTCTGTTTGACCAGTGGCCAGAGGACAGGAGACCCTTTAGCCCCAATGATGGGACATCGATTGTTGTCCCTTCTCTAAATTCTCCCAGGCCAGATCCAGAGGCAGCTGGGTGTAAGAGAAGCTGAGGGAACTGGATGGGCCTCCACCTGGATGTCACTAGGAGACACCAGGGAAGCAAGTGGGCACACCATCCACTTGCTATCCAGGAAGGCGGGAGCTGGACTAGAAGTGCAGGAGACAGGAAGACTGACTATATGCTCGTTGACAGTGACCCAGTGACCTTGTATCAGAACCGAGGAATGACAGGCAAGGCCTATTCAACATCACACATGTATCCCTGAGGGTATGGGGGAGGGATTCAGGCTGCCACAGAGCCTCAGAGGCAGCCCAGCCTTAGCTCTTGTCCTGGAAAGCTGGGCTGGATCTGTGGCCCTTTTTCCTGAGATACCTTGACATAAGGGGTCTAGGGACACCCCAGCCTCCTGCCAGAGTAAAGGGAGGCCAGAGACTAGGAAGGTTGGGGCTTTGGAGTACCCTGGGTACCCTGGTAGGTGTAAGCAATGCTGCTGTCCTGAGAGGCTCATGTCAAGGCCTTCCCAGGATATGTGGGCTGTGGGCCCAGGAGCCAGACTACCCCAGGTTCAAAGTCAACCCTAATGTACCCTTTGCTGGTTGTACATGGATCTCTGGGCTGCTTTCCCCTGATTTTCCTCAGTCCCCAGGTCCTCGCTTATGAAATGGTAATGTCCTCCCTTCCCTAGCCACTGTGAGCATCAGAGATGGTCCCTGGGGTTCACCACACAGAGACCTGCTGTTTGGAATTCCTGCTCCAAGGTCTCAGAAATGCCTGGACACCTGTAGGAAGAGCTTGCAGAGTGGAGCATCCAGCCCTGTATCCCTGGGCTTGCTCTGGTCCACCCAAGGCCCTGCGCACTGGCCCAACAGCAAGCACTATTCCTGGGCCCTGGGCCTTGCCTGGTCCGGGCAGCCAGATGAGATGGCTACACTCTATGTGTGCATGCTGACTGATGGGCATAGGTCAGCAGGTGAGTGGGGAGTGAAGCAGCTCAGAGATCAAGCATGCTCCAGAGCCCGTGGAGAAGTCCCCCTAACTCCAGGAGGCCCAAGACCTCCTATCAGGTCACAGGATGGTGCCTGGGGTTTCTGACCCTGCAGGGCCTGCCTGTCTCTAGTGAGATGGGCCATTCAGATAGGAGGTTCAAGTATGAGCATTTTAGCCACATGTGTGGGTTGGCGTATAATAGGAGAGGGCGGGAAGGCACACTTGGGTCAGTCGGGGGCACAGGATAGGACCCTCTTGCAGTGCAAGCCCATGCTTTGGAGGGATTCAGTCTGATTGGGCAAGCAGAATTTGAACCTGGAAAACAGCCCTGGGAAAGGACCGCTATCTGTGTTCCCTTAGTGGGAAGGTCCATAAACATCTCCTGAGTCCTCCCCACTTAAGTCCCCTGGCGTCAGAATGGTTGACTGAAGCTGTTGCCAGTGCATTTATTTTCTATTATTTTTAAATTTTTTATTGTAGTAATTTTCTACACATTAAAATAATTTCCTCTGTATAGGTTCCCCTTTTCTTAGATGTATTTCAACACACCATGCCCTCCACCAAATCACCAAGTGTTCTTCCCCATTGTCCGGTGGGCTCTGCCACCATTTGTCCCCACCCGCCCCATTCCCTTTTGGTAACCTCAGGTCTGTTGCAAATATTCCAGGTTTAGTTTTGTTTTGTCTATTCTCATTCCATCTATGAGTGAGGTCATCTTGTATCTGCTTTTATTCTTTTGACTTATTTTGCCAGTGCATTTATTGAATGCCTACAGTATGCCAGGCACCATTATTGGACTGGGTTCATGTGGGGACCAAAGCCAACCCATTTGACAGGCACTCAGTTCAGAGAATGAAATGTGGGTTGTAGATTTCCTGGGGGAGGTGAATAGGGCAGGATTGAGACCTCGAAGCAGCCTCTGGCCCACATATTGCAGAAGGCAAGAGGGTCCCAGGCCTCCAAAATACCTGTACGCCTTGAAATATAGCATGCTGTGGGGGCACCAGGGAGGATCCTATATGATTCTCTCTCTCTCTCTCTCTCTCTCTCTCTCTCTCTCTCTCTCTCTCTCTCTCTCTCTCTCTCTCTCTCTCTCTGTCTCTCTCTCTCTCCTCTATCTCTCTCTCTACCTTCCCCCACCACTCTCTTTTTTAAAGGAAAGGTGCAGGCAGGAATGAAAGTGAGCAGGCAGGCAGGAAGAGAGAGGAGGAAGTATTTTACTTTATTTTCATTTTAGTTGTTCATACTGGTTGTTTCCCCTTGGACCTAGGACTCAAACTTAGGGTATGTGGCCTTGTGTCACTTCAGAGGTGATAGACCCAACCGCTGCTCCACCAGGGCATACCATAATTCTTTGCTTCCAGGTTAAGAGTGGGTGTTAGGCTACTTGGAATTTTTCCCTGAAGATGGGAATATGGCTAAGCTGTGGCTTACTGATCAGAGCTGACCTGGCTCATCAAGGAAGGACCTTGGCATCCCCTGGTGGGAACCTGACCTTAGCATAACAGTTGCTCGCCTCCCTTGCCTGTATGTGGGAGCCCAGAGTAATATCTCTGCACAGAAATGGTGACCTTTAAAGAACTCATAACACTGGCCTCCCCCTCCCCTGACCTCCAGCCCACACAGGAACCCTAACCCTACCACTCAAGGATTCAACCAGGAACCTAGACGGTCACCTTTCAAGCTGAACCCTGAGAGAGAAGGGGACCCCTCAAAGCTAAGGGAAGGCCCAGGGCCGAGGGTCTCTAACAAAGATTGTTTTCAGGGTCAGGGACTAAGAAAAACATTTCCAGACAGATCTCAGCCTCACTTGCCCCTCTGGTCTCCCAATACAATCCCCATCCTTGGCGGAGGACTCCAGACCCCCCAGTTTTCTCTGATGCAGACCACCCTCTCTTGTTCTCTGCTGCACACTTGCTGTCCTTCCTCTAGCTCCACAGGTGTCTGGGTGGCCCTGGAGTGTGCAGACATTGGCCTTCAGACATTGGCCTTAACCTCCCACTTGCAGAATCAAAGCAGCCACGATGTGGGGTGGAGAGTGGGGAACACTGCCAAGGGGCTCTGAGGTGGGGGCGAGAGGGGCCAAGGGCAGACCCAGACCCAGGTGGGCTGGTGCCCTAGTCTTACCCCACTGTATGATTCTCTCTCCCTCTCTCTCCTCTCCCCCCACCCCCCGCCCCCCGCACACACACTCTCTTTTTTAAAGGAGAGGTGCAGGCAGGAATGAAAGTGAGCAGGCAGGCAGGAAGAGAGGACAGAGGGATGGGCACGCCAGACCAACAGCTTCTGGGGTTCCCTCAGGGATCTTCAGCCAAGGTCCTCCACACTGATGCTGCTGGACAGGATGGAGTGGGGTGTCTGCCTTCAGCTCTGAACACCACCCAGGGACAACCTAAGTCTTGCCTTCTTTCATAAAAAGATGATTATAAACATATATTCTCTATGTGTGTTTACATACATGCGCACACACATACACTCACACACACTCACCTTTGTTCCTATTTGGTATGTCTCCTTCCATCTGGAATGGAGATGCAGACACTGGATTGGCTTCCAGATAGGACCGCTGTGCTGAACCCACAGTGGGGCTCGGTGATGCCTCTGGAAGGGGTCCACAGCAAGGTCAGCCTTCTCTACTGGAGTTTTAGGGCTCCCTCCCACAAGGACTTTCCTTTACATTCTGAAAGCATCACTGCTGTCTTTCTGCAGCCAGGCAATGGGATTATTTTATTCACTTTGGCTCGAAGGTGACACCACTTTATTAAACAAGAAGATGACCTCCTTTGAAGGAATCCATCCACGTCCACTCCCCACTGCAAACTGTCACAGAAGTTGACCCAAGGTCCTTGTTGCTATTCATGAAGAGGGATTTCCCTGACCGTGTGTGTGTGTGTGTGTGTGTGTGTGTGTGTGTGTGTGTGTGTGCATATATGCATGTGTGTCCGGGTTGGGGTCCTTTCCCAAGGGACACCCTTTAACAGTCAATTTCAGGAGCAATCTCAGGCAACCCCATTGCACTCTGTCTGCCTGGCTGAGGATGTAGGAGAGTTCTGGGCAGCCTACCAGGCCCAAGGTCACAAGGAGGACACATCAACCAGAACCTTTCAGTCCAATTTTTATTGATTCCCACACTCTGTGGATAATCTGGGAAGCTGGGAGGAATTTCATTTTCCTCCAGGACTGGGAAAGAACTAGAAAACAGAGAAGGTAGGTGGAAGGGAAGAGAAAGCAGGGAGAGGACACGGCCACCATCACCTTCAGAAAGTTGCCTTCTGTCCCTCACCTGGCTATGTTCATCCTCTGGGAAAGAGACACGTGGAAGAAAGTAGGAGATAATGTGGGCAGGGATTCCTCCTGGAGCCCCCATCTCAGGGCCTAGTCCCTGGGTGACAACTTTACTCTGTAGATCTTGTTTTTTAGGGTACCCTGGATACTGGGTTTTCTGAAACCCCCACATTTGTGGGTAGGGGGGCTACTCAACAGGATGGTCTACCCTTCTCTCACTCCATGCCCCTAGGAATATCTCCCAAAGACCAGGGCTGTTACTGACAGACCTAGCTATTTGACACCAATGTTGGGGGCTTATAGGTGTGCTTAGGGCCCTCACTTTTACCCAAGGTCCTATCCTGCAGCCCACCCATCACCATGGAACTGGGGGGTGAGGGGGATTCTTCCTCCTTGTTTCCATTTGTATTAGCCTGAAGTCTCAGCTCTTCAAGGGAGGACCTGGATGTCTTCTAGAGTCCTGGTCTGTGAGACATTCAGTACTAAAATTGGGACAGTGCTGAAAAACCAGGATGGTTCGTCACCATAGTTTCATTCTCCCCCCAGAGCTTCTGAGCCCTGCCGGTGAATTCCCCATATATAACCCTATGGCTTCCCACCCCACCCATGCCCTGCAACGTACTGTTCTAGAAAAGATGACAATATCTTGTTTCCTTTTGTGTTTCAGGCCATGTCCTATGGCTTCTGTGGTGTCACAGCTGCTCCCTGCTCCTTAGGGCTCAAGCTCCTTCCATCCTTTGCATCTCCCCACTCCACCCTGCCCAGTATCCTGTCCACTTAGCTTCTCCACCCACGGGGATGGCGGGCATTGTGAACCCATCCCACAGTTGAGACAGGAGGCCCCAAGAAGCCTGGAACTCAGGGTCAGAGACATTTCATCAGATAGAGCAAGAAAAACAACTGGGCTGCCACCCCAGAGCTGGAATCAAGCAACTATTAGCCCCTCACCCATCCTGCCCTCCCGGGGTTCCACACCCTGAGTGTCACAGGCTCACACTTTCTTGTGTAAACATCTTAATTACATCTTTAATGTGCTCACTTGGAGATGCTGTGAGTTAAATTACAGCTCTGAGCATCTTAAATTACCCCAGCCCTCCAGTCAGCTCAAGTGCTAATGTATTTATAGCATCTAGAGGAGGGAATAAATCCAGAAACTTCCCCATGAGGGCCGCCTAGGCCTTCAAATTCTGACACGTGGTATTTGCTCGACAGAATATTGGTACATGCTGCCCCCATGTCCCCTCCGACCAGCGGAGGACAGCCGCTGAGGCTGGGCCTGGGGTGTGCTCCTGTGCACGTGCATGCCCAGTGGAGAAACAGCCCAGCTCTCGGGGTCTGGTTTGACCTAATGCTTGGCTCAGGTGCCCCAGACTAGAAGAAAAATTCCTGAGGGGCATGAAGTGAGAGGACAAAGGGTGGTTGGGCTGTGCCATCAAAAACCAGACTGGCTTCTTAGATCTCTTTCCCAGGTTCAGGCGATCAGAGCACCCGTCTAGCCTGCAGCCTGAGACCACCGCTGCCAGCCCCACAGCCTCTCTCCCTGCCGTACATCCTCAATAGAGACCAGACAGGGCCCATGTCAGAAGCTGCTTACCTGGCTTCGCAAGCCCAATAAAGAAATGAGGTGGGCAGTGGAATCTCTGCTTTTGCTTCTCTCTCCCTTCAGTCCCTGAGCACTGAAGGCAGAGAAGGAGGCCTCCCCTATATTCTTCTGCACGCCATGGAATGGGGGTGACTTGGTCTCCATCATGTCCCATTTGGACCAGCACACATCTGCACATTCATTTACATACATGAGGCTTTTTAGCAGTCTGGGCACTGTATCCTTTCACGAATTTGTTCCCCAATTTCCATTGTCCCTCTGCTCCAATCCAAGCTTAGGTCCAGTCAACAGCTAGTGGCCAGGGAAGGGTGGCTGGGAAGCCTCACAAGCCCTCCATATTATGGACAGGCCTTGGGTACAAGCAGCCCTCCCTCCCAGTGTCCTTGCCCACTGGGCAGTTTCCACCCCATCCTTGGGTCTCTCTATAGGGTGTCACTTTACATCATACCCAAGACCCAAGTGCTTGTCTCTCCTTATCCCAGGGGAGGCTTCAGATTCTGAAGACAGGTCTTATCCTGACAGAGGGGAGCTCCAATTTCTCCCCACTTCCCCTCCCATTGTATGTCTCTCCCCCATTTCCTCCACACCAGAAGAGCAGACCTTGATGTGAGGGGCCTGAGCAAGATACAAGGAAGCTCTCAACTTTCCTGGAATGAGGGATGCCCTCCATGCTAGGGCTCTCAGATCAGGGGATATCGGTGGTCAGATGCCCAGCCTGGCCAGGGGCCTCGTAGACCCTGGAGAGTCAGCAGGTGGGTCCTCAGAACAACTGAGGCCCAGCAGGGCAGGTCCTGAGAGTAGGTCTTAACAATCATGGAGTAGGCAGCTTTGTATGCACTGTGGCAGGTATCTTCATCAGAGGTCCAGGCCTGTCCCCAGGCCACTCACGCATGGATGGCATTGGCTACATCGGTGAATACCAGCCGGCTGGGCCTCTGCATCGGGCCCTGAGAAGGGAGCATGGTCTGTGGAGAGACAGAGTCATCAAGGACCTTGATCAAAGCCATGTACTCTCTGGCCCAGTCACCTCCACCCTCGCTTCCTGGGGCTTGCCTGCACTTGGCACCAGCTATGCCTGCTGCCTGGAATGCCCCGTCTGCAAGCTGAGCCTAGAAATATGACCTGGCTCAGACAACTCGTCGCCCGACAGTCATCCCCTGCTTGTCTAGCACTTATGCTTTGGATCCAGGGCTTATTAATTATGTATGCACTGCTCTCTCCCAGTAGAGGGGTGCTTACCTTTGCACCCCCAGACTCCAGCATAGGTGCTGGTGCAAGGGACATGAACAGGAAACAACAGTCCAATCTCTCAGGGGAGACACGGGAACGTGTCCTGGTCCAGGTGACACAGAACTGCTCACAAAACCAGAGGGTCTCTGAATTGCCAGCCTAGACTTTTCCTGAGTTGTTTCTTAATTCTGCCTCTGGTTGGACCAGACCCCGCCCCAGCAACTGGTGGGGCCGAGGTAAAGAGGGATGCAAAGGGGCTTCGAGGGTCAGGGGGAGGTCAGGCTTCCTCATGGCGCTCGGGCATGTGGAGATTTCAGTGGCCAGGCAGCCCAGAGGCTCTTGCAGGATGGCCACATAGATCTCTGGACCTTTGGGCATAGGAGGTAATTGTGGCTGCTTTCTCCACTTGCTGGAGATCTGTCAGTCACTACTCTACTTGGAGACGAACTGCCCCACAGTCTGACTCCAAGCATCACCCGCTCAGGACCAAGAACCCTCAGGGAGCAGAGGACCCGAGATCTCAGCCTCCAACAATTCCTCCCATTAGTTTTCTCTTGTTTTCCTAGCCAATGTGCAAGGGGACACGGGGAAAGAATTAGAATTTTCATCTGCAAACAAGGTATCTCAATCTCAGACAAGATAATGGGGCTCCCAACATCACCAACTATCTGGGGTGGAGGCAGGTTGGGTCCTAGGACTGTCCCAGCCTGGCCTTTTGCAGTCCCCTGACCATATATATGACAGGTGCTGGGAAGCCACATGAGAAGCAGGGAGTGGAATGGTCACAAATGGGCTGCAGGCTGTGGGGTGGGGAGCTGGTCGGTGCCCACCTTGCCCTGCATGGCTTGCAAGGAGGCAGCAGCCTGCACAGAGGCAGCGTCCCGCCCATGCTCCAGCAGCTCCTGCTCCAGTTCATCTTGCTCCTCCGTGGGGTCGAAGTTGTACATGGGCATGAGCTGGTGGCGAAGTTTCTCTAGCCTAGGGGTGGGGGCAAAGGCTGCTGGGGGCAGGGCAAGGTTCCCACCAGCCCTCCAGGCCCTGCTGCTGACCAGCTAAACCATAGCACGCAAGCATGTTTAGAGCCCTAAGATGTTCCTTGGGATTCAACGAAATGCACTTCTAGTACCAGTTCTACCACTCTGATGGGTGGCCTAGTAGGGACAATCACCCAGTCCTGGGGTCACAGGCCAGAGGTTGTCATTCATGGGGACTACCCAGGCCAGGGCATAGACTCTGGGGGCTGGTGCAGGGGCAGGGGAGTCAGAGCAAGGATGGCTCAACCCTCCCTGAGGGAAATGGTTTCCCCCTGACTCTGAGTGGGCATCGAGGTCTTGATCCCTGATCAGGAAAAGAGGGATTCTAATGGTAGAGTGACTCCTTTTCCACCCACATCCCCTGAAGTTCAGCCAACTAGAGCCCATGGGCTGGGGTGCTGGGTGACAGCTGGAAGTTACCTCTTCTTCTTTCTGATGTACAAAACCTGCAAGAAAAGGAGCTGTGTCAAATGGCCAGGAAAGAAAGTCCTGATTAACACAACACACCTTCTGGAATGGGGGTATGCTGAGGCTGATGAACCGGAGAACTGTAGGTCCCCATGTCCTTGGGGGCTGCATTTGAGACACATGCCTCCTACATTTATGCCTCCCTTTGATGCTTATTAGCTGCTGACAGTGCTCAGATTCAAATGGGCACAGGCCTTCACTTGAGGATCCCAGCCTGGATAGTCTTCACAGTCAGATATGCCCTGGGGGAACCCCCTCTGCCAATACCGGCAGGCTCCATCAATCAGCACCTCCCTGGGACTCCTCAAGGCCGGAGGGGGAGGGCAGGGAAGCTTCAGCACACTCCCTCCACTCAAAAATCCCCAGGTACAAAGCATATATGGAAAAAAAAAACAAAAAACGGAGACAGGCAGTGGCCAGACAGTGCCGGACAGTAGTGCTAGGCAAGGCTCTGGACTGTGTTCCTGGGGTTTCCATGGGAGGCCTATGGCCTTCAGTGGACACAGGCTGGGCCTGAGCCCCTGGACACCAGCCGAGACCAAACTCTAGAATCCTGGTGCTAGAGGAACCTAGGAAGTCCCCTGAGTCCTGCCCCACATTATACAAGCTTAAAGATAAAGCTCTAGGAAGCCTAAGAAAACATCCAAGACCTGAGAGCTCCAGACCAGAGCAGGAAATCCTGGTACAAAGTACTGTGAAGAGGGAGGAAGGGCTGAGACTTGGGTGACTACCTTGCTGTTCCCTAGGGAGAATGACCACTTGCCTGGCAGAGGGACACAGCCTTAGAGTCTGTCCCAAACATTCTGTGGCCCATTAACAGTTTGAATCTGGCTGGTTTCCAGATGGGCCCAGAGCTCCGCCTACTTCTCACTCCCAGGGGGAACCAAAGGCCTGGAAAGAAGCTGAGGTACCCTCATTCCTCCACCCCTCCAGGAAGTCATTGTAAGCTGTGTCCCTTGCTCTCCTGTGGGTGAGAGGCAATAGGAGGTCCAGGGACTTTTGGCCCAGTCCTGCTTCCTTGAACCAGCAGCTCTAAACCGGGTACCCTATACTCATACCTCTTAGCCCTGACCCACCCCTACTTCCTGTCCTGTGGTCTCATCAACCAGAAGGATCAAGAGAGGCAAGAAGTTGTATTAAACCTCCACACCTTGCCCCTGCTGCTCCTTCTGTCTCAACTGCTAATACCACTTCCCCACACACATAACTTCCTTTCCAAATCTTCCTCCACTCCTCGCTGTCTAGCTGCAGCCTTACCGCCTCCAGGAAGCCCTTCCCACTGCTCCTACTGTGTGACTCACACAGTTTGGCACTGACTTGCTCCTTGTACCCAGCATGGCCTGGCTTGGAATTAACATGAGGAGAGAGGAAGCAACACTTGGAGGACATCTCTGCACCTGTCCTTTGGTGCCCAGGATCTATTTTGTGCCTTCCACTGTCTCTGCCCTGTAACCTCTCTACTCTCTGCTTTTGCAAGAAAGCCATTTACCCTGTTCCTCCAGAACAAAGATTCCTCCCAAGTTCCCAGGATAAATAATTTCACTGAGAGTTAGAAGAACAGATTCTAGGCCTACTTTAGCCCTGAGGTGAGGGTTTGTCTGTCTGCTTAACAGCCACATGGGGTCAAGGGGAAATACTGGCCTTTTGCCTTGCCTCTGTCCCAGGAGACTGCTCAGGCTCTGGCGTTACTCTGTGTGCTGCATCCTGGCCCTGCTTACTGGCCAGCAGTCATTCCCTGGCAGTGATCCGGAGACTGCAAGGCCCATATGGTGACCCTGCTTTAACGGCAGTTCCAGCCAGGACACGGATGGACTATCCACAGTCCTATTTGTCAGAGCAAAATGTTCCTCAGCTTTAGGCCAGCCGTTAGAACCTACGAGGGGCAGTGGGTAAATGTATCCCCAACCCTTCTGGTCTCAGCCTGAACAATCTCCAATTGTCCCTCAGTGACATTCTGTGTGTCATCTTAGGAGGAGAGCCCACATCTTCAGGGGCAAACACCACATCATACCCACAATCAGGAGACACCTGCAGGTCTCATCCCAGTTCACTTCCATCCTGCCCAACTCTGCCCCTTCTTGTAAGGCTGGGTCAGGCCTCCACCTCAAGGTCTTAGCTCTACTATAACTTCCTCAGGTTCCCGGACTGCCTAGCCTAGAGAGGCCCCTGCTCCATTCCCCAAATCAGTCTCCATGGGCTTTCCTAGGCATCCTTTGTTTTCTGTCTCTTACTCCCCAAAAGAACCTAAGACTGGACCTAAACTCCTTAGTCCCTGGGGTCCCAAATACTTGGTCCAGGGCAGGTGCCTAGTAAATAACTGCCCAGTGAGTGAATGGAGAGCACTGCCAGTACCAAGTCTTATGTGGCCTCCACAGCCCAGCTCAAAATTCCATGTATCCCTCAGAACTTTCTCTGGTTCTTTCCATTGAAGGCAGCCTCTCTGGTTTCTTGACCCCAGTGAACAAATCCTTAGGGAAGCGGGTAAGGGGTTATTACTCTAACAGATAATTGTTTTCTAATTTGATTCTCCAATTCTCCTAGCCCTCCTCTCCAGTTCTCCACCTCCTCATTCCTGCCCCATATGTCCCTCACTTGCAGTTTCTTCCTTTCTGGAAAGGAAACACTTGCCCAAGAATCAAACAGACCTGTCTTTAAATTCCAACTCAGTTACTTAACTGGATGACCCTAGGAAGGTCACTACACCTCTCTGTCTCTGTTTTCCTGAGTCTGTGGTGGGGATATTAAGTACATCTCCTTCACAGGGCCATAGGGTCCCCAAAACATCAGAATGAACAGTTCCTAGAATAACGCTGACTGCCCTCCCCCAACTGAGGGCCACCTGGGCCAGCCCCAGCCTGCCCCAGCTCTCACCATGGCCACGGCCAGGCCAATCACCGTGATGATCCCAAAGGACAGAAGCATTGTGCCCACGCCGGTTGTGCCACCAGCCACATCAGGGATTCTGGTGTCATTAAAGCTGGTGGTTTCTGGGTTGAGGGTGATGGTCTCAGAGGCGGACCCATCTGTGGTAGGCTCCAGGTCAGGCTCAGATGTGGGTGGGTGGCTGCTGAGCCAGCCCCTAGCAGATGGGATCCTGGAGTTCATGCTGATGCTGAGAGGGCCCTGGCCAAGAAACTGCCTGTCGTCAGTCAACCTGCCCACTCACTTCTGGCATCAGGAGTGTCCCAGCCTGTGGCCCCCGCTACCCGTCCAGGTGGCTACCTCCTTGGATAAGGGAGAGCGCCCTGCCTCCCTGGGTGCTGGAAAGGAAAGAATAAAAACATGAGGCTGAAGAAGGGGGCTTGGTGGTGAGATGAAATCCCTTTAAGTATTGAAGGTACTAGGAAAATGAAAGTTTGAGGGCAAAGGCAAGTTCAAGGGACCTCAGAATATATGCTTATCTATGTATAGTTTCCATGTGGATTTAGAAATTTGAAAATGATGCACTGCCACCTCTCTGTGGGTAAGATGAGATAGTGATCATACTTGGAAAACGTGAAAGGTAGTGAGGAAGCTGGCGAAAATAGTCTCTCCTTTTTGCAATACCCTTCCCCCTGCCCTACTCTCCATTCTCCACCTCCTCATCCCTTCCCCACATGTCCCTCACCTCCTGCTGGAAAAAATGAAACAAAAACAAAACTGCAGCTTTTTCCTTTCCTGGAGTAAAACACTTGCTCAACATCAAATAGGCCTGTCTTTAAATTCCAACTCAATCACTTAACTGGATGACCCTAGGCAGGTCACTACATCTGTCTGTCTTCCTGAGTCTGCAGTGGGGATATGAAGTATATCTCCTTCACAAGCCATAGCGTCCCCAAAATGTCAGAATGAACAGTGCCTAGAAAAGATTTAGCTGAGCACAACCCCTATCCATAGCAAGCAACCCATAAATGTTCAGTCTTCTCCCCTGACCAACCCATTTGGGAAAGGGGGAGCCACAGAAGCTCCTAGATCCAGTCTGCTGTGTGGACTAGGCTATGCTTAAAGTTGGGGTGGAGACAGATGTGGAGACACCAGAAGAGAGAAGAGCTAAAGTCAGGCCCTCTAGCAGAACTTCTCTGCAGGTTCTTGGGGTCACTGGACCTCCCCCTATAGTTAGGGACAAGGAGAGAAACAAGGGGAATATATCTTCAGCAGCAGGGATTGAGTTTCCATTCTAAGGAGGGGGTCTCAGTGGTTCTTCTCCCCTTACCTCCTCTCTTGAGACCAGAGTGAGCGACTGCCTAGTCCAGGGTGTGGCTTAGGCCTTCCCGGGCCAGAGGGCCCTGGATAAGACAGGGTGGGAAGGGGATCAAGCCAAGTTGCAGAAGAGAAGGTCTACGGTGAGGAAGGATACATAGCTTGAGGCTGCACACATAACTGAGCTAGCTCTTGGGTATAGGTGGGCTACCTCCCTGTGCAGGTACATGTGAGGAAGGGGCAAGGCCGGCAGAGGAACATAGGACATGAACAGCTCATCCCTCTCTGCCCTCTTCCTCCAGCTGGGCTGGCATGTCAGGAGTTCCTTGCTCTTTCTTGGCTCTGACACTGACCCCAGGGGTGACCTTGGCCAAACCCTTAACTCTTGCTTTGGGGCTCTGTTTACTCCACCACCCAAAGGAGAGAAAAGGCCCTGCTCATCACTTTCCGGGACTACTTCAGGATCCAAAGTGCAAGAGAAGAAAATGGGGGTGCAAGAGAAGAAAATGGGGGTGAAAGAGGTCGACACCGCGACCTCCGAGATCCCGAGATCCCTTATACGGTTCTCCACCAGCTTCCACCGTTCTCAGCCCCAGTCCCCATCCCCGCCTCCGCGACTCAGTGAGTCCTCCATTCTTGTACAGAAGCAGCGATCTCAGCACTTACTTAATCCTCTCTGGGGCGCCGAGATCAGCTGGAAAGGCTAGGGGTAGCGGCGACCGACAGGAGGTCGGGGAGGCGGGCAAAGCCCCAGGCCTGGGGTGGGGGCGGTGGTCCGACCCGAGATCCGTCCTCCCTACTCCTTCCGAGCCACGGGATGGGCCAACTGCTGCGCACCGCCAACGGCCGCGAGCTCCGTCTGGGTTAGCCGAGCCAGGACCAGCTCCGCCTGGACCCACCGCGGGGGTGGGGCCGAGGAAGAGCAACCTCGCTGGTCAGCAAAGATGCAGCTTCTCGCCTCCCAGCCCTCCACACCTCTAGACCCTGATTGGCTGGCAGATACAAAGCCCGCCGGGCATTGGCCCGCTCGCCTATCTGTCGGATATGGCTCCGCCCCCAACAGGAGCTAGCAATGTGGTGCAGCTGCTGGAGACCACTATTCTTCATCCCACTGGCCTACACCGAATTAGGATGCGGACTGCGTTGGCTTTTCCCTTCCCGGGACAGAATTCGGGCTTCCCCATAGCTGGCCTCCACCTCAACCAAGAAAAGCTCGCGCTTCCAAAACACAGACATATGGAGCTGTGGGGAGAGCACCGAACTGGGAGTCCTTAAGCCTGTGTTGAACTCTGGCTCTATCCTCTAATGACTTTGTGACCCAGAGAACGATGCTTTCCCCTCCCTGGGTGTCGGATTCCTGCTCAATGTCTGATGTGAGGGCTCTTGACAAACGACACACCTCGGGGTAGAAATGGGGCAACTTCAGTCCAGAGACACTGGGAATTAGAAGGTGTTATCTGGATGGTATTATTATTGGGTCCCCCGGACTTGGCAAGCTTGCAGATACCTCTCACAATAGCCTCGGTCCTAGTAGCGATTATCTTAGGGGAGGAGCCCTCAGATACCTTCTATTCCTCAGGTTTTTAAAGACCTTTACGGGGAGCACTGGAGAACTTGTTACAAATACAGCTTCCCAGGGACCCATGGGTCTGGGACGGAGCCCCATAAATTACTCTATGTTTGATAGTTTAAGCAACAATCGTGATCTAGTTAACAACAGATTGTGGTTGGGGGTGCAGGGCGTCAGCAGGCCACAGTTTGCCGGACATTGCCAAGCTACACGACAAGTTGGCAACAGTCAGGCTTCGAGCCCAGGTCTCCAGCATGGCGTTTTTGTGTCCTGCTTCAAATCCTAAAATGAGAACTAGACAAGTTCTAAGGGTCTGGTCTCCGTCTGGCCCCGGCAGCACAGCTCCCACCATTTCTCTCAGCCAGGACTCTCCACGCTGGATCCCGCCCCCAAAGTTGGTATCCGCCCCCAACACTGGGATCCGCCCACGCGCCGCTCTACAGGCCAAGGGCTAGACTAGTCCACGCCCCTGGATTTAGAGCTCCAACTCTAACCCGGGGCCGGCTGGTGATACCGCTACACGGAGTGGCCAGATCCGAGCTGTCACTGCGGACTCTATCGCTGCTGTGACCTTCAGAAAGACTGGCTAGCTCGGACCACACCGGGCCATCCCCACAAACATGCACATTCTTTTTGGCCTAGTGAGTTTACTTGGCGTTCACTGCTTCCCCTTCGAGCCACAGAAGCCTCTCGGGTGGAACGCAATGCCTCTAGGAACCCTGGAGCTCGGCCCCGGGTCTGCTCGAGCCCTTTCTCAGCTGCACCGAATCCGGAAGCAGGGCGTGTGAAGAATCTCACGCACGTCCGGGAACTCAGAGCTAAGTCAGTGCTTCTGGCTGGCGAGCTAGTCGACCATCCCCTAAGGCAAGTATGATCTAGAGATGGGAATTGGGTAGGGGGCGCCTGGACTGCAACACCATCGAGACCCCGCTATCCCCTGTTGTAAAGATGGGGAAGCAGGCTTGGGGAGAGGCCACCTGGCCTGGGTCATTAAACATACCGTGCCGAGCTTAGGCGGAAGCAGCGCCCCTGACTCCAGGCAGATATCTTTAGGCATCACTCCTTAGGCAGCACCCTGGGAGACAGACCCGCCTTTCGAATCCTGATGACATGGGTTTGTGTCCTCCCTGGGATGGTTCCTAGCTGGGTGACTGTGCACCCTCTCTTGGAGCCTCCTTTCTCTCTCTCCCTTGTCTCTGGAGATATGGCACCTAACAGGTGCTCAATAAACCACTGATTTTAAACCTGCAGTTAAACTTGTTTGTGATTAAATATAAGATTATAATCTTAGTATATAATTACAATCTTAAATATATATTATAAATCTTAATATAATTATAATCTTAAATATAAGAGTAACAAAAATTGTCACCTTTTAGCTGGCAATGTATGAAGTTTATGATCTGGGTTAAACTTAGGTATGTGTTTGTGTGTCATGTATTTTATGCATCCACATAAATGATGATACATGAAAAAAGTCAAAAAGTAAAGCTCCCAAGCAAAGGCGATCTTCTCCCCTTGCAGCAGTAGGTAAGAAGAGTATGTAACGTGGAGTTCCTTCTGGGCGTTGAGCTGGTTTCCAGACCAGCTTGACATTCATTGGTACTACTCACCATGGAGTTGGTGTTATTTTCCCCACATTAAGGAAAAGAAAGCTGAAACTCAAAAGTAAAGACTTTCCCAAGTTTACACATACTAGTTTAAAGAGATCTGTGCAACCCCCAAACCTAGGACTTGACCCACCACTAGTTACTGAACTATGGGTTCAATGCATTTCAGCTGAAAACGTGGAGAAAACATAGCAGGTCAAGATAAGACTCAAATAGGTGAATGAGGATTTAAAATGGAGTTCAGGAGGTAGCAGAGTAAGTCCTCTCTCAGGTATCACTATTCGGGGTGGTGGGGAGTGTGTGTGTATGTGGTGGGGTAGGATGGGTTGGTAACACAAGGCTCAGCTGCTCTCCTGCTTCTCCCTTCCTCTTCTAGAGTGACAGATCTGAGAACCATAGCCACCTTGAGGAGTCAGAGCCATGACCTTTTAGCTCCACCTGACGGGCCAATGACCATCTTTACCAACTGATATTACAAGGAAGACTTGGGGACTTGGGAGCACCCAGGGAAGCCTTTTTCTGAGACTTGGAGATTTGGAGGCAAATGCTACGAGCCCTTCTGTCTGGCCCAGGGAAAAGGGGAGGCACCCAGACCTGGCCCTTCAGCTCATGGCTACCCCATCTTCCTTTCACTGGGTTTTTGAACGCCACAGAGCTGGTTAATCACTGGACGGCAGTCTTTGAGAAGAGGGGCATCCCTGAGGCCCGGGAATCCAGTGAGTACATCGTGGCTCATGTCCTTGGAGCCAAAACAGTTAAGTGCAGTATTATCAAGAGGGCAAGAAGAGGGGAGGGGAGGACACTACAGAAGAGATACCTAGGCTTTTCTGCCCCATTGATGCCCCACTAAAAGTGCTAAGCTGAGAGTGATGGGATTTTTCTGAAGAAATGTCTTAGGTTGATAATCATGTAACAAACTATTACAGTATATAACAGGTACTAGGCATTCAGGGATAACCAAGGTGACTGGTATTGGGTATTGGGTCCCCAGGCATTGTCCACATAAGAAAGTTGGGTTGCAGAGGTGCAGGGGCATGAGGTAACCACTCACATTCTCTGTGGGGCAGTTTCAGAGCCTGAAGCCAGTACTTTGGACCCAGACCCTGACCCCTTCACAACTACAATGCATTCAGGAACTGAGTAGCCATCGACTGCAAAGGTGAGCTCCCATGGGCCATACCTGAGGGCTCTGTGTAGGGAAAAGGGATCCAGCTTTTCCCAGATCCACCAAGTTCATGGTAAAAGAGGAGGAAATTGTTCGTGGACTAGGGAGGTAATAGGATGAGGGAGTAATGGGGGTCAGGGTTAGGGGTTTCCAGAGAAGTAACTAGGAATAAGGGAAATAGGGAAAGCGTTGGCACTGGAGACATGCCCCTACTTGACACTTTTTGGTCATAGTGGTATCCCTCCACCCTGTTGGTCCAGGCTTTGACACTGATGATCAACAAGCTGTTCCCTCTGCAGGATGCCTGTACAGTACATCCTTGGAGAGTGGGACTTTCAGGGGCTCAATCTGAAGATGGCGCCCCCAGTATTTATACCTCGCCCAGAAACAGAGGTAGGTGTGCCATCAGGACAGGGCAGGATGGAGATGAAGGTGAGTTCAGAACACCTGTTTTGCCCCAGATTTCCTCCAGGGGGCGCTGGGTCCCCATGACTGCTATCCTCAGAGGCAGTGACTTTCCATACTATGTCTTCACTGGCTGGGTAGGTGGAACCGAAAGGGTAGAGGTCTCCTGCAGTCCTTCTTAATTGTCTTCACATCTGAAGCCATCACCCTAGCCTTTGGAGCTGGCAGTGGCTCAGGGTGCCCCAACTAACGCTACCTACCAACTGCTCAGCCAGTTCCTGTCATTTCCCTAAGAGCTGTCCATGGCCTAACCAACCCGGGAGAAACAAATGCCTTCCTCAGGAGGCATGGGCAAAATGGAGAGCGCTCCAGCTGGACACCTGAAGGCCTAGTACAGTTTTGTGACCTCAGGCAGGCCACTAACTCCTCTGGAGCCGGATGATGAGAGACAGTTGGGCCTCTAGAGTAAGAAATCTGTGACTTGGTGGTCCTCTTGGATCCAGTGTCTGGTCAAGTAATTGCCTCTGTTCCTCAAATCACTAGGGCTGGGGAATATGTGGTCCCAGCATGCTGTCCCTTGGTGAGGTACATGATCCTGGAAGTGTTGCTTTCTTTGGCCCTTCTTGAACTTCCCCTTAATCTCATAGGTAGCAAAACTGGGAGACAGAGTGGAGCTGGGGAATGGGGCTGTGTGGAGGTCAGTGAGCAAGTCAGAGGGCTCTGGGTTCTGAGAAGTGGTGTTTCTAGAAAGGCACCCAGGTATCCAGACATTCCCAGGAAAGATCAGACCTCATCCATCTGCCCCAGCCAGGGACCCAGAGCCCCACCTCACTTTACTACCTTGTTTGCAACCAAGGAACTCTGTGGCCCTTCTTGTCCCCACATCATGCAGTTAGGCGGTCAGATCCTCCCCTTACTGCCCAGTGCAGGCAGGGATAGTAGGGAATCGGACCTTATTGCTGAGGTGGGAAGCTTGGGGGTAGCACTCTTACTTCCTGGCTCCTGGATCAAGGCCCCACACTTCACTTGGAGCTGCCCAGTCTGGGTTTGCATGAGCTGAGATGGGGTGCAGAGATCCAGAGCAGAATATGACCTCCACATAAAGGCATTTAGGAGGCCACCTGTGGCTTCCCCAAGTGTGCAACTTCTGACTAGGAGGTCAATTACTACCCCACAAAGGCTGTCTAGGGTCAGGGCACAGGAGGGAACTGCCATGATGACCTTAGTCCTCTTAGAGCTGACCTGGCACCTGCCATGTGTTCCGGGGTTCTGAGTGTTGAATGGATTTCTGGGTCCCCTGTGGGCCCCTGCTTTCCTGGGTGGATTTAGGCCAGGAGAACAGCTCTACTGCAAGGGGCGGAGGGAGGGGGGCCGTTGCGGTTGGGAGGCTGGGTCCTTTTCTCACTGTACAGACATTTCTGAGAATTTGCCAGATTGCCCCAATGTAAAGCCACATTGGGGGTGCCTTACCAAGAACTTGAGAGGACGTGGCCTGTGGCTGGGAGTGGGGAGAATGGGTGCTGGGTGGGGGGTGGTCAGGGGTGACATGGTACCTGCATTCTCTGTTCATTGAAGGGTAGTTTCTAATGATGGTGTCAAAATTTGAAATGCAGTTGGAGGCAGCTTGTGGCCCAACCAGTTGGGGTTTCCCAGGGGGTGGGAAGGTGGCTCAGTCCTTGGCTGGACAGTGTGTGCATTGGAAAACCCAAGGATTAGAGTGAGCCCTTCTGCCCAGCCTGGTGTGTGGGAGGCTGACTGCGCCTTGTTGGTGACCGGCTTAAGGGAGGCAATGTCACCTTTCTGGGCCTGTCCCACCAAGATGTGATCCCAACGGAAGGTGCTGGTGGCACTCAGGTCCTGCCATGCCTTGGGCTAGCTTCTTGAGGGGATGTGGAGTCCTGTTGAGTGTGACTTCAGGCAGAGCTGACAGCTGTCTGCTCCTTGTTTCCTCCCACTTCACCATGCTTTTGGATTTTCCCCCTGTTCACCTGTAGGAGATAACTCTGGGGCTGTGACCAACTCGGTTGTCAGTCTCCCCCAAAGAGCTACCGGTTTCAGACTGAGAGACACGTTTTACTGGGCAAGGAAAAGAGTTTTTAGACTTCTTAGAGATGGTCTGTGTACTTTCCCACTACATGGTCCCACAACCAAGATGATCCTTGGTTTGGAATGTAAGGAAGAGACCAGTGGCACTAGTGCTAGCGGGGGTCCCACTGTCTGTTCCACACCTGCCCAGGGTGGCAGTTCCTGTCAGGGATGTCTCTGAGGTTGGGGGTGTCTCTGTGGCTGGCCACTGTGGCTGGCTAAGGGGTCATTCTTCAGCCAGGGTAGGTTTGTCTGTGGCTAGGAAACCAAGAGAAGCTCACTCCCCTGACAATTCTCAACTGTCCCGCCGTCACTCAGCATTTGGCCTCGCCACTGAAACCACAGGCTCTCAGTCACAACTCTGGACTGCTTGCTCTATGCCAGTCCTAACTCTCTGGGCCCAGCTTGTTAACCAGCATGCCAATAATCTCCAATAGTGCCTGGTCCAGGGCCAGTGGGGATAAGTGAAGGAAGTCCTTTCTGACTGCAACCAAGTTCTCTCACCTGTAAGCAGTGGCTGTTTTAGTGCTGAAGGGGCTTGAAACAGGAAGAGTCAAACTCATTGGCCAGGTTCTGTCTGCCTTAGACTTGTTGTCCTGGGCACAGGTGAATTTTGCTACTGGAGTTGAGGGGGCCTGGAAGGATGAAGTGCTTTTTGGGATTCAGCACCAAGAAACTTATGTAGGAAATCTGAGTTATCTGGAGCCCTCTGCTCCTCTGGGGCCTGAATGTTGACAGGGAGGATTCAGGGGAGCCTGAGAGCCTGAGACTCAGGTGTAGCTTCTGTGGCCCCTGGGAAGCTTGGCACTGAGAGCTTGCCCAGCACTTGACAAGAGGCCCCTCTGTGGGTCAAGCCCTGCTGATGGAAGCATCATGAATCAGATCCTGGTCTTCCCATCTTGGAGCACTCAGTCTCAGGGGAGAGGCAAAGCCCAGCCTTACACTCATGGTGAGGAGTCATAGTAGAGAGAGCCTGGAGGGGGCTTGAAAAAGCCTTTCTGGAGGAGGTCGACCTCTTTTCAGATGTGTCAAGAACCCACGTGCTGACCTCCAGTCTCATTCCCTGAGCCAGCCCTCCTTGGAATCCAGGAATCCTAAGCCTCTGTTGGGGTAGGAGATTGGCTCTCCTGCTCTTGTCCGAAGACGTGGCTTTGAGAAGGGGCGGCATTGCCCGCTCCCTGCTCTATGCCTGGCTCTTGGGTGCCTCCTGCTGTGCTCTGCTTAGAAACATTGTGACTGTTGCACAGCAGCAGCCTGGTACCCTCTCCTTTACCCTGTGTTAGCTTCCGGAACAGTCTCCACAGGTGGCAGGTGGGCGGGTGAGATGAGAAACTCTGTTGTTTCCAGAGTGACAATGTCTGAAAGTGTCTTCCTGCTACCAAGGTGTGTACCATGCAGTCATGCACCTCCTACCACACCGTGACCACTTCCCCTTGCTCTGTGTAGACCACAGCCCGCTTCAGGTGCAGGACTCAGACAGGATTCTCCCTTCCCCAATGGAGGAAATTCCAATTCCTGTCCCTTCAGCCTAGGAGCTTCCCTGGTTCCCCTAATTTCAGCTCTACGACATACCAGCCCGATTCTTGACCATCATGGGTAGCAGGCAAAGCCTTGACTGCTAGGCCTTACTTTCTTCATGGGCCAAAACACATCACCATGTACTGGACATGGGACCAGTACTTCACAAATGTGGTTTCATTTATTCCCCACCAGATCCTGATGGGTGGGTTATCTTCAACTGTGTTGAAGTTTACAGATGGGGAAACTGAGGCACAAAGAGGCAGGGTGACCTGTCCGTGACTCCAGCTGCATGAATTTCGGTGTCTGGCTTTAGCCACTGCTTCTTCTACATTTGCATGGGAGGGTAATTATGCTTGGGCCTTTGTGTTAAGGCTCCCTAGGGCTGGATCATACTGTCTCTGATCCAGACCCCTCTGTCTTGTAGGAACTCGTTGAATGGGTGCTGGAGGAGGTGGCTCAGAGGCTCCATGTGCTGGGAGCACAAGGTGGCCCCCTTATCCTGGAAGTGGGCTGTGGATCAGGAGCCATCTCCCTCAGCCTGCTGAACCAGCTTCCCCAGGTGAGCCTTTCTGTATCCCTCCATTCCACCCTGAGTACATTGGGAATGGCACTCACTTTCCCTCGGACTGATCCCTTCTCCAGTTGTCTCTGCTAGAAGCATTTAAGAGGAAGGGGCCAGACAGAGGAAAGGGCTGTCCTCAGTTCCCATGGTCACTCCTAGTTTCTTCTGTATGGCCAGACCTTGGCCATAGAGAGGAGAAAGCTGTTGGGTGTTTATTTCCTGGTAGGGGCTGGTGGAGGAACTCTAGTCCCCAGATCTGGCATCTTCCTGCACCCTGCCTTTCACATACCCTGTTTGTTCTTGGGACAGAGTCGAGTCATTGCTGTGGATAAGGGAGAAGCTGCCATCTGCCTGACCCATCAGAATGCTCAGAGGTAGGTAGACTGGGAACACCAGAGGCCAGGGTGAAAGTAGTCAGATTTGGGGACCTGACTTCAACCCTTATCTAGATATCAGATATCAAGCCACTGATGTCTGATTTCTACTCCCAAGGAAGGGAGGCAGTGGGGGTGTCCTGGTGTGGGTTCCACAAGGTTACAAATAGGTGGTGGGTACTAGGTTTCTTGTAGTCCAAGAAGGGCTTTCTCTCCCCGTCCTTGTAGCGGAGGGTAGAGGTCTTCCCCCAGTACTCACTGTCACCTTCTTACCTCTCCAGGCTTCTGTTGCAAGACAGGATTCAGATCGTCCCCCTTGATGTGACCTTAGGTACCTTTCCCAACTACTTTCCCTGGCCTGGCGATCTTGGATACAGGCCTGCTGGGTGGTTGAGGCACTCTGCAGAGACAGAGGGAAGACTTCCCCAATGTTCACACATAGGACACACACACACACACACACACACACACGCACGCAAGGGATGACTCAGACCAATTTTTGCTGAAGGTAAGCAAGTCCCTGTTGCCTCCTGAATTTTCCTCACGCATGAGGGGACCAGTCGCAGGGTCTGTCTGTCTGTCTGAATCCTCCCATAACTAAGGCGTGTGACTGGGGCTTGCTTGTTGGCAAGGGATGAGCAGAAACTCAGGAGAAAGCCTTTAGGACCAAAATACTTGCTTCCCCCTGCAACTTCATGCCCGCCCCCGCCTGGCCCAGGTACAGCACAGCTATGTTGCTTGCAGGGTTCCTTGGGGTTCTGGTTTCACCACATCCTCTTGGGATTCTTAAGCCTTATATACCCCTCCATAGAGTGTGTTCGACCTAGAGTAGCGCTTGCACAGGGTGGCACCTGTAAACAGCCACTAGAAATCAGCTGATGGAGGTCAGGCCTGCTCTCTACATACTATTCCGTGTGGGCTGTGAGGCAGAGTGTGGCAATGCCAGTGGGGTTGCAGAGGACAGAGGCTCTTTGCCGAGGTAATCGGAGTTCTTCCTGAAGGTGGTACTTGAGTTGAGTCTTGCTTATTTAGGTTTTTGACAGAAAGAAAAGAGGGCAAGGACATTTCAGGTGAAGAGCTCCCATGTCAGAGCATACACACTCCTGACTGGGGACCCTGGGCACTATCTGGCTTATCAAGTTCAGAGACAGGCCCAGGGTAGACTTGGGGAGAGGGATACCCAAGGGGCAGAATCACTACTCTTAACCTCCATTCTCTGTTGCATATTCCTTTTGACCACAGAGGAGAGCTTGGCACACCTTCTGCACTGGGGCCCTGTGGATCTGGTCGTCAGCAACCCTCCTTACGTTTTCCACAAGGACATGGAGCAGCTGGCCCCTGAGATCCGCAGGTGCGGGGTAGGGTGGGCAGGGAGGCCGGGGCTGAGAAGCCTAATGGGATGGGTCTGCCTTTGAGGATCAGATCTTTGGGAGTGAGAGGGAGGGTGGGAGGGCTCAGAGGGCTGGTGGCACTGAAAGAGGCTCACGCTTGGGCTCAGTTTCTCCCTTATCACTTGGGACTGCTGCATCTCTCTGAGCCTGTATTTCCTGCCTCTGAAAGGGGAGTGGTAGAGCTTTTCAGGACCATGGGGAGGACTCAACAACTTATACATAGGACATACTCAGATGGGTTCATCATTTTACAGGAGACACTGAGAGGGAAGGGGCCTTGTCCAAGATTATATGAGACCCTCTCCTAGGCTTTGCACTGAGCTGCCCCGCTCTCAACTAGAGAATGAGAGCCAGGAGTGTCCTAGTAGCCCCTGGACAAGCCGTGTGGGTCAGGGCATTGGTTCTCCCTTTCTGGGCTGTCAGGACTGGTCAGGGCCAGCCGTGGGGCTCTCCTGATCAAGAAATGGAATGGTCTGTTATGCCTCATGCCCTGGAGGTCAGTCAGTGGAAGTCAGTGCCTGGTAGGGGCTGCCCTTGTAGGAGGTAAGGGAATCATTGCTACCCTCATTTGGGGGTCCCCTCCTCTGGGTCTTCAGACTTTCTTCTCAGTCAAGTTCTATGGGACCCTCTTTGTGGAGGCCCTCATTTCTTCAGACTTTTCAGATACCCACTCAATATTCTCAGCCCCACTGTTTCCCTTTCAGCTATGAAGATCCAGCAGCACTGGATGGTGGGGCAGAGGGCATGGACATCATCACCCACATCCTGGCCCTGGCACCCCGCCTCTTGAAGGACTCCGGGTATGGATGGGTCAGGTCCCCTGGGTCTGCCTCCAGCAGCTACTTCTAGTCTGAGCAACAATTACGTGCACGTCCCAGACCTGCCTGGTTGAATCAACCCATTTCTCTCGCAAACTAGGAGCATCTTCTTAGAAGTGGATCCAAGGCACCCAGAGCTTGTCAGCAACTGGCTTCAAAGCCGGCCTGACCTGTCGCTTCATCTCATGGCTGTGCGCAGGGACTTCTGTGGAAGGTGAGGCTCTACCCTTCCCTCAACCCCCACAGCCTCTCTGGTCCTTCTTCTCAGGCTGTTCCTTCCACCCGGCGCTGGCTATGGGTGCGTGCGCTGGTCCCGCTCTGCTCATTCCCTGGGGCCCAGGCAGTAACTAGCCCTTTGTCCCTGTCTCCTTAGGCCCCGGTTCCTGCATATTCAGAGGTCTGGGCCACAGTGTGGCTGCTGTGCAGATGGCTGGCCAGGGTCCCAGCCTGTCAGAGTGTCTGGCTGAAACTTCTTCCTGGAATGCCACTTGGAGGGAGAGGGATGGCGCCTTCCAGGACCCCAGATGCTTATATCGTTTCCTGTGGCTCCATGACTGACCATGCTGTACAGTTTTAGAAGACTTGCGGGCGGCGGGAGTGCAGGGGGAGAAGAAAGAGTGGAGGTGTCCTTCCTGGGGTGGCAAAGAGTAGGCCATAGTCCATATAGTCTGTAGTCCTGCTCAGAGTTGCGGAGACCCAGGTTGCTAGTCTGGCTCTGTCACATCAGTGTAGGCCAGGCAGGTCTCAGTGGGTGGAATTTTTCTGGAGATGTTGAGAGTTGTGGCCAATAAAATATCTAGATACTGACAAGTGGTGATCTAATGCATTGCTATCATGATTTGCGGGTCCCCTGGCCCCTCACACTGAGGCATTGCTGAGGTAAGAGCTTTCTTCTTCCCTAGCAGGGCTGGCTCTTAGTCTCCCTTCTGGCAGGAGAATGGGGGAGCAGTGTGGAGGAAGGCATGTGGGTGCTCCCCTGGCCTTGGATGCCAGGGACCTTGGTACTGAGCAACTGGCTCCCAAGGTTGATTTCGGCCTCCACTGCCCTGGGTATGCTTCCACATACTCCCGGACTGGGCCAAGGCTCAGAGCATAGGAATCTCACCTGAGTGTCAGCTTAGGCTTGGCCGCCTGCTTCTGGGAAGAGATAGGGCTGAGGGTCCTTGCTGCTCAATTCTGGGATCACATGTCTACATTCATATAACCAAAGACTTGAGCCAGTGAAGTGTGAGTAGGGCTTTTGTTTTCAATTTAATTAAATAATTTATTTATTACTGAGGTTGCTTTGATTTACAGAATAGTATAAGCTTAGATGTGTGGGTTCACTCTTCATCAAATATATGCTAACACTTCATGACCCCTACCCGATTTCTCATAGTCCTCGTTCACTGTCCATGCGACCCCGCCACTACGCTTACCCCTAACCCCACTCATTTCTCTCGTTTACTTTTTATTCTCATAGTTTTAAATTAAAACATCTCTTCCAAGTTACGCTTGGGGTTTCAAATGACCCATCTGTCCCTGGTTGGGGCTGAGGACAGTGAGAAACTGCAAGAGTGGCTCCCAGGTTTGACACCCTCCCTAGCTCTGGTCTGAAGATTTGTGGTCACCAGGAGGCCTGAAGGCACAGCTATTCTGTCCACAATGACAAGAAATATCCAGGTTGGTAGGTGCTGGTGTGAGCCTGTATCAAGACTGGTCCTGAGGCACATGGCAGACCAGGCTGGCTCTTGTCACCAGCCTTCCCCCTCCCCCAACCCTGGGCAATTTCAAGCCTGACCTGGTAGTGGTATGGCCAGAGACAGTTTGCTGTGAATGGCAGTGTCCTCTGTGGAAACCAGGATGCTGGGTTCCAGGGCTGTGTCTTGCCGCGGGACCTCAGGCAGCAACTTTTCCTGCGAGAAACTGGCTCCTCTGAGGTCCCATGGTGGGAAGTGACCACCCTGCATTTGTGGAGTCTGTATTGCTAGGGTCGTCTCTGACCTTGAGTAATAATCCCACTGTGGTTGGGGATCACATTTACCTTGGTAGGGGCCACGCTGCACCTCCTAGGGTCCCCATAGACTTCCCTTTGCCCTGCCCAGCTCATGGATCCCACCTGCCCCTGCCTTTCTTTGAGGAGGAGCCAAGAACTCCACCTCATGGCTGTTTCAGAAGGAACCTGGAAGGGCGTATAACCAGGGTAAGACTCCCAGCTTTTTGAGCCCTCCATGCTCTCAGACCTTTGCCTGCCAAGGTTCTCACCAGTGACGCCCTTCATCTCCACCTGCCTGTGCCCTTCAGCTCCTGCTGTCTTCACTGGCACCTCAGGGCAGTAATCTGTTGCCCTGTTACACCCTGGGCCACACCTCAGCCAGTACTGGTTTCTCTGGTGGGCTTTCCCTTCAGGCCTTGGGCCCATCACTCGAGGAAAGCTCTTGTCATGCATGTGGGCATGGCATCCCAAGAGAGCATAATGAAGATTGACAGCATAGGTGCAGCTGGGGTCACTGGAGCAGGAGCCACCCTTGGAGACAACTTCCTTCCCAGAAAACTAGAGAACTTGACTCTCTTGGGAAGGGATTTTGGCCAAGTGGACTAGCAAGGCAGGGCTTTCAGCCAGCAGCTACTGGCTTGATTGGGACATGAACATTGAGACTGGATGCTGGAACCATACCAACCTGGGTATAGATCCTGGCATCTTCCCCTCACCAGGATGTGACCTTGGACAGATGACTTTACCTCCTTGAGCCTTGTCTTCCAAGTCTGAAAAATGAGACCAAGTGTTTTATAGGATGGTTGTGAGGAACCCATGCTATGTACCTTTCATGGGGCACAGTGCATGTTTTCATTGCCTGTCTGGAGGGCAGACACAGGAAGACCCCTTTTTTATTTTAAAGGAAAGGTGCAGACAGAAATGAAGGCGAGTAGGCAGGCAGGCAGGAGAGAGGAGGAAGCATTTTGATTTTTTTCATTTAGTTGTTCATCTTTTTCTCCCTGACCCCAGACATGAACCCAAGTTCTTGGCATGTGTGTGGACTGTACTCAGCTGGAGGTGGCAGGCCAAACCATTACTCCACCAGGGCTTGCTAGGACCCTTTACTTTCATGTGCCTTTCTGGTGCTCAGCACCAACACACGGCAGACAGACATGGCAGTCTGGGAAGGAGGGAAGGCAGGGATTTCCATTTTGGGCTCTTAACTTCCCTCCGCCCTCGAGAGGGAGCCATCAAGAGGATAGCAGGCGGGCATCCCCAATTCTCCCTCTCACCTGGACCTGAACTCCTGAGGTCTTGGGGCCAGAGCCAGAGGGATCTGCACATCATGTGTGTTGTGGAGCCTTTCACGTAGAAAGGTAAGAGGTCATGGAGCCATCCGATGGTAGACTCTAGGCTCTGCGGACCTCAGATCTTGAGGCATGTGCCTCCTGTGCTCACCCAGCCTCATTCCATCAGAGCCCTGAGCATGGGCAGAGGGTATCGGGAGTCCCTGATCCATGTTCTCTGGAAGAACAATTCTTTCTCTGACAGTTAAATAAACTGAGACTTTACCTTGCAGCTAGATGCTTTTCCCAGCTGCTCATGGGTTTCTCTATGGGGTCCATCAAACTACTTTTTAAAAATGTGACTTCCAAAGGGCATGGTGTGTTGAAATATAACTAGGAAATAGGGAACCTATACATAGGAAATTATTTTAATGTGCTGAATAATTACTACAATTAAAAATAAACAAATAAAAATAAAATGTGCCTCCCAAATTCCTAACTTCAAGGAACAGACCCTTTTCATTCCCCTATCCCACTTGGACCCTGGGCCCTTAACTGCTTTCTTGGCTGACTTCCCATGACTTAAGTGTTATTTCAGTGTCCTGCAGAGTCGAAGTCTGAAAACTGGGTTAGGGTGGCAATGGGAAAGGCCCTGGGGACTCCTCTCAAGGCCCCATCAGTGTCCTGAGCCTCCATCAGGACAAGTTTGCACTGCTGGCAAACCTTGAGAACTGTTGACCTAAGGTGGAAAACCCTTTAAACTCAGTCAGAGTCAGCATGTCCCTCCTCATCCATTGTTACTTTTAATTAGTATTTTACTGAGGTAACTTTATTTTGCAAATTAATATAAACTCAAATATATGTCTTCAAATGTATGTCAACACACCCTGCCCTCCACCAGATCAGCAAGAGTTCTTCATTATCCATTGTTCCCCAACCACTTTTGATTTCCTTTTTCCACTGACTGGGACTCCAGTCTCCCTGCAGAACTCTCCATTCTATAAACACTCCTCTCTGCCCAGGGAATGAGAATACCCTTGTCTACCACTACCAGTGCAAATCCTCTTTGTCAAGCTCCTGCACAAAGGCTGCCTCTGAGACTCCTGCCCTGACCTGTGTTCTCTCCCGCTTGCCCCCAACCCATACTTCTGCCAGCACTAATGCATTTGGAAACCTTCCTGACTCCCTGATCTCTCTGGGGTCCCAAGTAGGTCTGACATTCTCCAAGTTCAGTAAATGTCCACTGATATGTCAACATATGTATGTCTTCTAGAATGGAGCTGGGGCTTCCATCTGATCTGACAGTAATTCTCACATATTTGGTCAGCAGGATAGGAAGCCATGGGGGCCTAGCCTACCATCTGAGCCAGGCAGCTGTTTGACTTGAGCCATGGCTACCTCAAGGGCTCAAGTATAACTGATCTCTGCATGGCAGTTGTGCCAGGAGAACAGACTGTCCTTGGCGATTACAGGGGTAGGCGCCAGGTTTCCTGGAGCTCTGGACCCCAGCCAGCCCCCAGCTAGAGTGATGGCCAAAACTGCCCCCATCCCTCCTGGTGAGCCCTGAGTCCTGGGCAAGCCTTCTGGATTAGGGCTTGAGACTAGAAAACACCCTACCCCTGTGGTAAGCAGAATAGCCCCAAAGATGCCCAGGTCCTAATACCCTAGAGCTATAAATGTCACCTTATGTAGCAAAAGGGACTTTCCAGATAGGATTAAAGGTCTTGAGATGGAAAGATTATCCTGTTTTTTTCAGGTATGCTCAATGTAGGCACAGGCGTCCTTATAAGAGGGAGACAGGAATATCAGTCACAAAAATTTTAGATGATACAAGGGATGCAGTTTGCTGGATGAAGGGTCTATGACTGAAGGAATACAGACGACCTCTAGGAGCTGAAAAAGGTAAGGAAATAGATTTTTCTATAGACCCTCAAGAAAGAATGCAATCCTGCCAACATCTAGATTTTAGCTCAGTGAAATTGATTTCAGACTTATGGCATCTGCACTGTAAGATGATAAAGTTATGTTGTTTAAAGCCACTGCATTTTGTGACAATTTGTTATAGCAGCAATACAAGCAGCAATTTGTTATAGGATGCGAATACAGATTTTGGAACACAAAGTGAAGTCCTGCTGTAACAAATAACCTAAAAATGGAAGTGGCTTTGGAAATGAGCAGAGGCTGGAAGTGTTTTGAGATATACAGTAGATTTCTCTGAATGCCTTTTTTTCTAAGTGTTGAGGTGACTGGTAAGTGGGGAATCCTCCTCACCCTGGATACCTGTACCCAGTTTCCCCACTTGTCTAACATATGGTAGAGCAAGAGGCCTGGAGGACTGCCCAGGGTGGCCCCAGAGAGGCTGCCTGGACACTGGGAACAGGTGGAGAATGAACTGGGGTCAGGGAATGGGGAATAAGGTGGCTTCCGTGGCCCATCTCCAGTGGCAGGAGCCACCCAGGTCTTCAGAAAGGATATAACTAATCTGAGCCTGCTTTTAGCACCCAGGGAGTCATGTGAGGATGAGCAAGGACCCTTCATTCTGGGTTGCAGGTACCATGCCTGAAATGAACACAGCAGCCCCTGCCAAACTGTTGACTCACCCCTTCCATGTAAGCTGTGGGGATTCAGCTCCTTCCGGCCACGAGGCAGTTCTTAGCTCTTGCTACAGGCTGCTCTGTCCCTGGAATAGAATCTGTCATCCCTGGCATTCTCAGCCTCATTGTCCCCAAAGCTGAAGTGTCCACCTGGAGCCTCAACCCTATCCCCATTCAGGCAAGGACAAGGACCCCACTCTAATGAGAGGTACTTAGGAGCTCTGGTGGTGCAATGTTACCTGGCCAAGGCTGGGGTCTCCTAAAGTCACAGTTCCAATTTGGGAGCCACATGGAGAGCAACTGGGAGGCCAGACATGGTTTGAAGCACCTCATGCTGTGTCCAAGAACTGAGAATCTAGGACATGAATAGTCTGAACAGCTAAGTTCAAGGGGTATTTTAACCCCAAGTCCCCTAGATATGCTTTGGGTAAAGCCAAGAGGGCCTGTTTGTACTAGAGAGGTGGATTGTAACAAGACTCAGGTCTAGTCCCCAATGCCCTCTCTTCCAAGGAGTAAAGGAAGGTCACACAGCACTTGCCTCATAGCTTCTGATACAATGTTCTCAGCCCCCACTTCTCCCAAAGCCATTGGCCGTCTAATTAGGGGCATGTGGCTTTTCCATATGGCTCTTCATGTAGCTCTTAATCCAGGGATTCTGGCTCATAAAGCCCTCCAGAAAGGTCCATGGGCTGTTGTCAGCCACATTAGCTCAACTTCAGGGTTTGTAACAGATCTGGGCCCCGTCCGAAGCCTTGATGTGAGGAGAGCAGGGTTTTCTCCCTTTGCAGAATGAGTGAGCGCCTCCTCCTACAAGGAAACTGACTCTGCACGCTGCAGAGAATCTCAGACATCTTTGGCCTTACCACCAGAAATCAAATGTGTAAGTTTCAAATTCTGAGATAACCTTCCCTTCCAAAGACACCTCCACATGTAACCATCCTGCAGGGAAGTGACCAAGAAAGAGCAAAGGTACAGTTCACACAGTGGGAGAGGCAAGAGGAGTCTACCTCGGCCTCACTGGAATTTCTGAACTGAGCTGGCCTCTACCTGGCCCCAGCCATGGCTGAGGGGAGATGAAATGTCTCAGAGTAACCAGTGCCATGATAGGAGGCCAGAATGGGGTGGAGGGGCATCTCAGGGCCTGGGGTCTCTCCCAATGATTCTGCATGTCAGACCAGGAGATGACACCTTACTGCCCCCTGCTGTCTTGGTTATGTGTCTGGGGGGTAGTGGGAAAGTCGGATATTTTCTCTCCTAATCCCAGGGAGCACATTGTTGGGCCTTGAGACGCCCCAAAGAACCCTATTCTATGTATGAAAAAACTGAGGCTCCGCAGAATAAGGCTGGCCTTAAATTTAGGTCTGCACTCTGACTCCCAGCTGCCAACCCCTCATCAATTGCAGACCCCCACCCTGACTTGCTTTCCAGAACAGTTTGCCTGCTAGGAGAAACAACCAAGTCCCTACGCCATTCCTGGAAGTCAGTGTGAGACAGTGCAAACCCTGAGCTAGAGTTGCTTGGCTTGCCCTCGAACCTTGCAGCTGAGTGAAGTATCAGGGCAGCCCCTTTTCCACGCCGTTGACCTTCCTCCTCCACCTTCTTGCCATCATTTCTTGCACTCCTGTTGGACACTGGCATCTGCTCTGTAATTATAAGTTTTACTCCTCACAAAACCTGCAGACTGGGCTCCAGTCATCTCCACAACGAGGAAACCAGGGTCAGGTTGCACAGCTGAACCAGAAGTAAGGGTGAGGCAGCCAGTGGTGTCCACTTGACTGTCAGAGACACAGGTCAGCATAGCTTGGTCCTGGACTGGCCCTTGCAGAACTCAGTACGGAGGTCCGCCTGGGCCTGTAGATTCGTGGAGCAGAAGCAGGGGTTGCAAGAGCTATCCCCAGAGGGTTTTCTAAAAGCCCAGTTGCTACCCTGATGGTCCCCTCTCCTGAGGTCTATGCAGTGTGGGCCCAGGACCTCTGTATCCCAAACCCTATTATGTACCAGGCTCCAGAGAGATGACACCAGGCAGAAGGGCCTATAAAATGAGGAACTTGAATGCTATGTCCTAAACCAAGTCTCCTGCAATTACCATCATGACTTCCCATAGGCAGAGACTGAATCCTCCCATGTTACAGATGAGGAAGCTGAAACTGAGTGAGGTCATCCTTGCATCTTGACCATCCTTGCTGATAAGCTGACTGAACTGGAATTCCCACACAGGCTTAGTGGCCCAGGGTCTGATACCTTGGTTGTCACACCAGAGAGATCATGATGGTGGTGGGTATCCTTGCATGAACTCCAAATGCATTTCTGTATACCAGAGGCCTAACATGAGATGAGTTACAGGAGCCCATCTGCTGCTCAGGCCTCCCATCCCAGAGGAGCCCTTACATTCAGGTGGGGTGCCAGGGCCTAAAGTAAGGTGAACTACAGAGTCAGGTAGGTGTTGAAGCTGTTTTCCTTGGCTGCCAGTAAGAGGTTCTGGGGTAAGAGGGTGAAATATCCCAGGGCCTGGCAGTGACTAGAGGCTATAGCAGTGGCGTCAGGCATCCTGGAGCAGAATACGGTCAGAGAGCTAGAGCCACAGTGAGGCTGACTGAAGTTGAGGTCAGGGGCCACCCTGGGGGCTGGGGTGCTGGGTGCATTCAGTGGCTTCAGAGTGTGGGATGCCCTTAGGGAATCTTAAAAGTACTATGGGGCAATGGACAGAGGCGTCTGAAGATCAAAATGGACCATGTGGGGACATAGCCTAGAGGCAGCCCTTGAGGTGGAGCTAGGAAGACCAAGTCTGAGCTCTGTTTCTCTCCATATATAAGCTACTAGTAGGTGCCACACACACTTTGTCATAAACCTTTCTGTCTGCACACCAGGGACACCTTTATTGACCCATTAGATGAAGAGACTGAGGTTTAGCCTGCCCACCATCATACTACAAAGAGTGGCCATGCTGGGGTTTGAACCCAATCCTCTGACATCACAGCTGGAAGGGGAGTGAGCAGGTCACAAGGTTGCTGACAGCAGCCAAGAGTCTGAATTCCCTGAGGACCCCACACTAGGGGGGTGCCCCCAGGGCTGACGTGGGTTTCTAGGACAACGGGGAAAAGGGTGAATCAAATGGAAAGCACCAGATGTAGGGCAAGCTCTCCCAGCTGCCCCTGTAGTCACACTTTCACACCCTACAGTGGAAGATCCAGGCAAGGAGCCCTGTGCATGGGGGCAGGGAGGACAGTGAAAGTGTCTGTTACTGAAAGGGACTCATGTCCTCCGGATGTGGGGTGGGACTGACAGACACTCAGACTCTGGTTCTCAGCTGACAGGTATGTGAGGAAAGTGAGTCCCATGTTAGTATAAGGGAGTATGAAGCCTACCACGTCAAGGGGAGCATTTCAGATACCCAGAGCTGAGAGATTGTGGGAGGTTGCTGGGTAAAACCTAAAACGCTTCTTGAAGGCATACAGCAGTTCCCCGCTGTCTGCCTCACCAAGATCTGCTATCACATTCTGCCCAGCCCTCCTACTCAGCCCCCAGAGCTGTGGGGCTCATTCTTTTAAACTAAATTTCACATGGTGCTCAAATATGTATTCTTAAAAAAGATAAAAGAAGCATCTTAAATATTTATTTTCAAATTCTCAGCATTTTCTTAGCGTCCAGTCCATCAGGGTGAACAGCAGTGAGCACTAAGATTTGAGGGCGGGCAGGGTGAGAATCTTATTTCAGCCTCAGTATCCAGTTTCTTTCAGTGTCTGATTTTGGTAGCACAGGGCCAAGTGGCTCCTGATTCTCACAGATAAGTGCTTACAAATGGTGACAGTGTTTCTGAAGGCCTCCTTGCAATCTCTTTCACAACAGGAAACTCAGGAGAAGCCTTATTTCAATTTCAGCTTAAACACTGTTCTTTAGACACACAGAAGATGCTAATGTGTTATAATTTGGAGTTTGTGGGTGTTTAAGATTTGGTTTTATTCAATAGTTAAAAATATGACAAAGAAAAAGAGAGAGGAAGGAAAGGAAAGGAGGAATGGAAGGGGAGGAAGAAAGAGCTCATGTGGGACTTCTAGGGAGCCCTCCCTCAGGCTCTTGTGCAGGCAGACCCTGCCTCTCCTGGGAGGTCCACCCTGACTGCTCTACAGCCACTGTGCCCGGTGACCCCTCTCACTTGGCTTCTGTCTCAGTAAGTAAATCAGGGCCACATGCTCCAGAAACATTTCAAGAGTCTATGACCTCTTCCAGGTACTTAGTCCTTGTTCTGAGACAGAGAAGAAAACCCTAAGCAGGGGACACAGAGTAGGGGCTTCCCTGGGCCCTTTCTTGGCACCTCCAGGGGTGGGAGGACTGGGGAACCCGGTGCCCCTGGCAGCCTGGGGTTTCTGTGGTTCTGGGTACCTTCATTTCTGGGAACTTGAGATGCTTTGTGCTGCGAGAAATGAGAAGCAAAACTCTAGGGCCCCAGAGCTACCTGCCCCTTCCTGTCTTCCTTCCGCTGAGTCACAGCCAAGAGCCCAGCACCTCAGTTTTCTCTGAGGGCCACTGGGGTGGGGTGGAACTCAGGGTCATGTAAGGATACAGCATCTGGGACAAGTTCTTTTTTCCTGCCAACAGTCCTCTGTGAGGGGTGGGCCCTGGGTTGCTGAGGGCTAAGGCTGCTTCCCCAAGCCTGAGGGAAGGGTGCCTTTGGTCCTTAACTGTCCTATCTCCCTTCTCGTATCCAGGTCCTCATCCACCCACAAGCGTGGAACACCAGCTACAAGCCAGGTCCAGGAGGCAGGATGGTTCAGGTGGGGTCTTATCATGAGGAAATGAAAGATTTGGACACAGACTCCTCCTGACAGGCTCCAAAGGAGTGGCCGGGTCCTTTGTTCTGGTCAGCTTTGGGAAACCATGGAGGTTTTAGGCTCTGGGGAAGCCAGGTCACATCACACATATCCATCAGAGACCTGCACACCTCTGTCCAAGCACCTGTGAGTCCATGCACGTGCACAGGCATGACTTGAGCACTTGGGTCCACGTCCATGATCACAGGTGTCTGTGGAGGGCTTACCTTGGACAGGGGAGTCCCAGTCTCTGGAAACCAGGTCAGGACCTGGTACATGTACATGGGGTGTCTCCCTGTCTCAGAGGCCCCACCACACCCTTGGGAACTTAAATATCGTGTCGTCGTTTCATGAAAGGATGCTGAAGCCCAGAGAGGGCTCATGACTTGCTCGAGGTCATATAACAAGATCTGGGAACCTTGCCCACATCCCTGACCTTTCTAGTCTGTCACTTGGGGCTTGACACCTCTGATGACCTCCCTGTAGCATCAACCCCTGGAAGATGGGGCTGGAGATTCTCTAGCAAACCTAACGGGACCATCCCAGGGTCCCCCCAGCTTTATTGACCATTCCCGGGGACCTTCTCAGACATAACATCTTTAATTGGGCTCCCCTAGCTGCCTGGAATGCTCTCCCCACTTCCTTGAATAAAATCTAGACTTCCCATTCTGTTTAGATGCTTCTACCTTCTCTGACGCCCCCTGGAACGTTCCCCTATATACAGCCTCCCCTCAAAGTCTGTCCCCTTCACTCCCATTCACTGTTCGCCCAGCTACTAAATCCAAAATTGACCCCTGGAGAGTTAGACTGGGGTTAGATGTCCTTTTGAGGCCAAGACAGTGGGAGCTATGCCCAGGCCAGTCCAATGTTTCAGACTTCACCAGTCCCTAGTGGGCCCGGGAGCTAGGAGAGGCAAAAATACCTCTATTGTAGTCACTACCTTTCCCCGCCCGGCCCCTTCCCAAGACCCTGTGCACAGAGAAGGCCTAGAGTGCTGCCCTCTGGGCAAGACTGACCTGCCGAGTTTACCATTCCAGTTTTTGTTTGTCCCATATCCAGGCACCCCTCACTATGTTAAGTCTGTGCCTGTGTTTGGCCAGGCGAGGGGTGGGCTTGTGGGAATTGGGGTTGTGGGGTGTGCTGCTCTTTCACTAAGTGGCCTCAGGCAGAGTCTTCTGGCTTTGCAGGCTCTTTCCTTTCACCTGCTTTCGGGAGGAGCCAGAGAGGCTGCCTTTGCTCAGTGAGGCTCTGAGCCTCATTGCTATCTAGTGCCCCCTCCCCACAACTAGAAGCCCAAGAATCCTGTCCTGGGCTACACGCTTCCCTTGCCGTGTCTCAGGGAATGACACGACTGAACCACTTGAATGACCAGCCTGTGTCCAGTCCCAGTGGGGAGGGGTCAGTTCAGGGAAGGACGTGAGGACTTGTGTACTTGGCTTGGGTCCTCAGAGAAGTCTTGGTGGGTTATTGGGGGGAGGGAGGACAGGAGGGTAGAATAGCCCAAAGGGAGGTGACTTTCAGCTTCCCACATCTCATTTCCTCCTCTGGGGACACCAGGCCCAGTCCCCTAATGAAAAGTTAATTTTGCTCCTTATCTCTTCTCAGATGTGTTTGTTGTTATTTATTATACAGAAAGACCCCTAACTGGTTCTTGCTGGTGCATGGGAAATCTGTTACTGTATGTGGTTTGTCTTCTCACAGCCTCAATCTTGATTTCTCGCAGGTTTGCTGTTAGTTGCTTCTGTTGGATTCTTGACATTGATGTTTTACCACTGAAAATAATGACAAATTTATTCTTCTCCTTTTTACTACTTATAGCTCTTATTCATTTCCCTTGTCTTTTAGTTTGGCTAAGGCCTTCAACATAATGTTGAAAAACAGTAATAGCAGCATGCCCTGGTGGCGGAGCGGTTAGGTCAGCCACCTGTCTGAGGGCAGGCCATGAACATCTCAAAGACCTGAGTTTGTGTCCCAGAGCCAGTAAGAATAACCAAGATGAACAACTAAGTGCTTCTTCCTCCTCTCTCTTCCTGCCTGCAACTTTCCTTTGGAAAAACAAAAACAAAACAAAACAAAAACCCTGGTGCACCCTGATGGAACAGTGGTTAGGTCACTCGCTTCTGAAGGAGCGCAGGCCACACACCCCTGGGGTCGAGTCCTGGATCCGGGAGGAAACAACCAGTGTGAACAACTAAATGAAATAAAGATGTTTCTTCTTCCTCTCCTTGCCGGCCTGCTTTCATTCCTGTTCCTGTCTGTACCTTTCCTTAAAAAAAACAAAACAAAAACAAGACACAGAAAACAGTGATAGCTAGAGCATTTGTATCTTGCTTCCCACAAATATCGAGATGCCTCTGGTATCTAGTGCACTTGCTAATGATTTTGGATCGAGAGACTTTCTCTAGCTATAGATGACTCACTCTGAGTTTTGTTAGTTTATTTTCGAAGCTTATTTATTTGCATCATTCATGTGACACACGTGCAATATTTGTTGATTGCCAAGCCTACCCTTGGTACTGAAGTATGAAGGGAAAATGGACATAATCATTGCCCCAAAGAAGCTGATGGCTTAGTGGAGGATAGAGGCCCTTATTCCTGGGCCATGCGCATGTATTTGACTACTGTCTGCTCAGCATTGTGCCAGACACTGGGGACAAGTGATTTTCAGATAAGGCCCAGCTCACATTTAGCTCCCAGTCTGGTATGATCCAAGCAACTCATCCCTCCCACTCAGTTTCCCACACAGCAGTTGCAAAATGTTCAGCATCACGCTTACTCTGAGGCAGAGGCCAACTTGGTAAGTGACCAAAAATGTCAATGAATTCACCCCCTGGAGCAGCTCTTCGAACTGAAGCGTGGAGTTGGTGGATACAAGCCCCTTGGGTGGGATAACACTGAAGTATGGTCTACCTGCTGACTGGGCCTAGGCTGCCCACCGAGGAGAACGTACTCACCACCATAGCCACTTTGACTTCCTTTCCTTCCCTGGCTCACTTCTCCTCTACTCTGTGTTAACAACTGGGAAACCTCTGAGGTTTTACCCAACTTGTAAGCTAACAAGTTAGGAACTGGGGTACTTAGTTCCTCATGCAGCAGGTGTGCAGAAATGAGTGAATTGTGTAGATTAGCTCCCAACACTCTTCTGGTGCTTCTTGGCATCACCTCCCAAATAAGTTATTTGTATTTGGGTTTAATACCAGAGTCAGCTTCCAGGGAAACACCCCACATGGGGAGATGACACTGAAGGGCATTGAGGAATTTCTGATACGACTTTCCTTTCTCCAGACTTGTCCCGCAAATGATGCAGGGAGACGTGAAGGATCGCTGCTGTGTGACTTGAAGGGAGCTGCTCCAGGGTTTCATTTTTCATGCTTAAATTCTCATCTAGATTTAGGGGGCTTGCCTGTGTGAGATAGATATTGGGCTTTTTTGTTTTCCAATTCTATTTATTGGAAATTGTGCTGGGTCTGTACCACTGTCTTCTGAGATCTTTTATTTTGAATGTATCACAAACATACAAACTATCAATTCTAAATAAATGTACTAAACCACACCTGGTGTCACCGACACCAGGGCTTTGATGCTTAGCACTGCCTCAGTGCGAGACAAGCCCAAACACCCATCTGTGATGACACCATTCACGCCCCAGGAAAATGCAGGGAGGTCATGAGTCTGCCTCAGAGTTCACATAGGATTTGAATGTGAATTGGGAAGATTGATTTCTGTGAAGTATTTAACAGTAACAATTTCAAAAAGTTAAATAAAATTTAGCTTTAAATCTTTTATTTAAAATTTGACAGATCATCATAACTTATAATTTGTATTTTGTCTTTTCATTTGACTAATTTTGATTTTTTAAAAAGTTTTTTGGGATGTACTTAAATTAAAATTCAATTTTAAGATATTTTCCATTTAATTTATATTTTTGTGCTCTTTGAATATAATTATCTCTTAAAGCATTACTGCCAATAGAGAAACGAAAAGCTTGATTACAACAACATAATTAGTATTCCTGGAGTAAAAGCAAGAACAGTAAATGTTATAGAATAAATACATAATGCCTTTTGAATGAGCATACCTTTATTTTCTTACTCATTTATACCTCAGGCCCAGTTTTGAACACCTGGACATGTGCAATGTCATTTAAATTCAGTCATCTTTGACATCTGACTTTCTGATTTTTTAAATGACTTTCAGGCATATAAAAAACAGATTTACATAGTGTGCCCTGATAGAGCAGTGGTTAGATCAATTGCCTCCAAAGGAGTGCAGGCCACATACCCCTGGGTTCAGGTCCTGGTTCCAGGGGAAAACAACCAGTGTAAACAATTAAATGAAAATAAAACAAGATGATTCTTCCTCCTCTCTCTATCTGCCTGACTATTCATATTCACCTTCATTCCTGCCTGCACCTTTCCTTTAAAAAAAAAAAAATTAAAGAACCCATAGATTTACAGATTCTTTTATTGTCAGAAAGTTTATTTGTTGAGTAGGAGACTAGAACATATTTTATTCGCAAACATCAGGGTCTGTGCTCCAGTGGGAAGAGCAGACATGGCCACAGGTATTTCTCGCAGCAACAGAGCCAGAGAAAGAGTGCTCCTGGGATTCATGTCTATATGGGCTCACGGTCAAGCGGGGACGTGTGGAGAGGGTGGGACGTAGGTAGGAGACCCCAAGAAAAAAATCACCGAATCTATGCATTTACTCTTTACAAAAATTCCAGAAGGTAAGTGTTAACATCATCCCAACTTTACAGAGGGGAGCTCAGAGAGTACTCATGGCCCACTCATCACATAGGTTGTTTGGCTCTGGAATGTCCTATGTCTGGGCACCAGAATCCCCTGCAATCCCAGTAGATCCCCTCGGCCACTCTTCCCACTCAGGTCCAGCTCTGGTCTGGTTATCCCATAGCAGTCCCTGCTCACATCTCTGTCCAGTCTTGGTCAGGGAGGGTTCTCCATTCTTCTAAAGACAACAGGTCCTGAGTAGTTAAAAGGCTGCTCCAAAGCCACCAGCCAGAGGGAGGCCCTTATTCCCCTTTCTGTGCCAGTCCTGACCTGCCCCCCAAGTCCTTCAGCCAGAATTCAAGGCACCTGCTCCAATAGCACTTCCCCTGGACCCTGTGAAGGGAACACTCAAGACTATTCCCTTGAAGTGCGGCTGACTCCAACCAGTCCCAGGACCAGTCATATATCCCTGTTTCCTGGGGAATCCCCAGATTCCAGCCCTGGACTCACTGCTCAAGTAGCTTCTCTTCATTTTTCAGGTGGGGAAACTGAGCCTCTACCAGGCCAGATGGGACAACCTTGGGTGGCCTTATGCTGAAGTAGGACCCTGTACCTCAGTGAGTGGACAGGGATCTGAGGGAAAGGCTGGGCAGAGAAAAGGCTGTCCTGAAGCAGTGACAGGAGTCCTGGCTAGAGGCTGCCCATCCACCTGGGAGGCGGAGGGCACTCAGAGAGCAGGCCTGTTACTGCAGACTCCACCTTGATCTCCCTCTTCTCACCCTTAGCCCTTCATACCCACAGCTACTCACTGACCTGGGTGATACACACACACTTGCACCTGTGTGCCCAAGCTGCGCACAGCCCCTCCCCACAGGCACATATGTCATTTTCCCCTACTGTTTCCAGTTAGCCACTCTGTGCCTTTTCTTGGTGGGGATGTAGGGTCCCACAGGGTCTATGCCAAATGCCCCTACCCCTGGGTAGAGCCCTTAGAGGGTCCAGCAGACTCAGAGCTAAGATGACGGAGTCTAAGGAGGTTTCTGCAGTCAGGGAGGGCTTCCAGGAGGCAAGTATCAAAGCTGAGGCCTCAGCACCCCTCCCTCTCCTCTAGGTCATTGCCTATCCCCTGGGCCTCTCTCCCTACAGTGGCCAGCAGTTTCCAGGAATTATCCCCTCTGCTGTGCCGGTTCCAAGAACTGCAGCTCCCAGCAGCACTTGCCCAGAGCCCTTTCTTAGAAGGTAGGCCTTTCCCAGTCTGGATGCTGGGGTCTCACTGGGATGCTGGTGGATGTATGGAGGAGGGGTGCCTTGGGAGACAGGCACACGGAGATGGGCTCCAGCTGTTAGCTGGGAGGACGGTCACACTGGGGTGGGGGACAGGAGGTTAGTGTGTTTTAGTAAAGGCAGGAGCTTGACTCCTAGTCAGCCAGGGAGGCAGGCCAAGTGAGCTCAGTTCAGTGCTTCCCTGCAAATGCAGGAGGCTCACTCCTTGGGCTCAGAACTTTCACCAGCTTATTGTACTCCACCCTCAACCTCTTCTCTCTTCCAGATGGCACCCCATAGCTCCACCCCACAGGCAAATAGCACAGGCCTCTGGTCTCAGAGCAGGTCTTCTTCCCTGCTCTACCCCTCCCCACCCAGAGGGGACAGGAGTGGCAGGTTCTGAGCAGGGAAGGGGGATGGGACAGTTATTCTTGGGACCCTTGGAAGCATGACACCTGTATTATCAATCTCGTTATAGTTTTACCTTGCCTGGTTAATGCAGAGAAAGTCACCCCACCCCTCACCCCTAGTAAGTTGGGTCAGGAGGGAGTTTGGGGGGCTATAGGATCTGATTCATGGGCAAGGACAGGACCCACTTCCCTCAAGGTCACTGAGCCTCCCTCTCTGGGGTGTGTCCTCCACCCCCACCACCTCAGAGCTGGCACCAAGCCTGCCTACCCGCCTGGGACCTGCCAGATCAAGTTGAGCAACCAGTTCCTGAGAAATGTTGAAGCCTGTTTGGTTTAAAACGAACTCCCCCGCCCTCCCCCTCCCCTGCCTGCAGGCCTCCTCTGAGTTCCTGGAAGAGGCCAGCTGCCCTTCCAGGGAAGAGGCCTCCAGCTGCTTCGATTCTAGTGAAAACACCTCACCCCCCCCCGTGGGGGTGCGGGGTGCCCACACTATGTCCTTCTCTACCCAGGGGTCCTCCTGGAGCCTAGTACCCCCCACCCCAGTTCACCCATCGAGACCCAGAAGAGAAAGGGGGTGACTGTTGAGATACTGGGGGAGGATGCTATGCCCCAAAGCCCGGAGTCAGGCGGTGACCCTAAGTGAAGAAGAAAAGGGTTTGAAAGACCTAGTCAGGCAGGCACTGCTGTACAGCAAACCCAGGACTTTGGTCCACATTGAGCCATATGTGGCTCAGAGAGATAAAGCAACCTGCCCAGGATCACCCAGCTTTGCCTGCCCAAGTTCAGCCTGACCGCACTGACCTGGCAAAGATGCCTGGGGCAAGCCTGGAGATCACTCACACAGGCTAACAGTGCTCTCTGCTGGGAGGCCCCTCCTTGTCACTTATTCACCCTCTAATTTCCTTGGGAACCCATCTCCTCCTGGATAAATCCTTGCTTTCCAGTATCTCCATGGGTTCCATGTCTAAGGCTCTGAAGGAACCTTCTAGCAGCTCCTTCTACCAAGGCCATCCACCAAGGGAGTTGAGAAAAACAAAGGAATGCTGGCCAAGTGGGAAGGTCAATACATACTCACACACGGTGACATTGCTCAGAAGTGGGGCTTGTGGGGGCGGGGAGCAGTGAAGTTGTTCTTGGGAGGAGGCTGAGGCCAAGATGCATTTTTAAAAACAAAGCTTTGACTCAACCCACATTATGAGTAAGATCCTCACCACCAATGGAGGTAGAGCCCAGCTGGTGACAGGAAGAGCCCAGTTTGGCTTATCTGGGTCCTGGGAAAGTCCCTGAAGCAAGTTCTGCCCGAGGAGGAGCATTTCCTGAGGGCTACTCACCCTTCAAACACATTGTTTGGTGGTGGAAGTCTTAGAGCACTTCCTGGGGGAATTCTCAATGTCCCAAGTTCTCTCACTTTCTTACGCTCAGCCCCACCGGGGTCATGGGATGAAATAGCTTTCCGTTGAGCATAAAGCCCTGGTCACACCAAGAAGGTGCCTCTTGCCTTGGGTCTGCCTCATCTCCTCCTGCTCCCAGATGAGTCTCTGCTTCCACTCCATGGAAGTCAGGTGTGTCCACTTTCCAGCCACCCTGTGGCATGGGCTCTACCCCTATCTCTAAAAGACAGATGGGGAAACTGAGACTTCAAGATGTTAAACTATTTTTCTGAGGTCTCAGTGATTTTGGAGGGGCTGAGATTTTATTTTTTATTAAAGAGGGAAAGAAGGAAGAAGATTATTTGGGAGTTCATTTTGGTTTCTCCCCCATCTCCCTCCCTGGGTTACAAACCCATGGTTCACACTCCAGCTGTCATAGCTACCTGAGCTTGAGTCTATATTCTTTCTCTTTGGCTGACTTGTCTTTTCAAAGACATCCCAAGGAGACTTGCATGGGAAGCATGGTGTGTGTGATGAGAGAGAGAGAGAGAGAGAGAAAGAGAGAGAGAGAGAGAGAGAGAGAGAGAGAGAGAGAGAGAGAGAGAGAGAGAGAGAGAGAGAGAGAGAGATCACAATAAGTTAAAGAATGGCTATTTTGAATCTGTTATGGAAAATGTATATTTTCTACTCTTCAGACTAGAAAACTGAGGCCCTAGAGAGATTCCCCAGGATGAAGGTGCCAAAAGCAGGCATGAATGAATGCTGGGGAAGTTAGGGAAGGCTTCCCAGGAAAGGAACATTTGAATTGGGCTTTGAAGGGTGAGTAAGAGTCTGCCCATGGCATAGCTGAGTAAAAACATTCCAGGCAAATGACACACTGTGGATTGTTTAGAGGGAAGCAAAGTAGAATGACTTAGCACTTTGGGAAGTCATTTTCTGGAGTTTAGGGTAAGGCACTGGTAAGACAGGGAGGAAGCCTGTGAATATCACTAAGTAGGAAAGGCAGGCAACACTGGGTTTGTAAGCACCTCACTCTGGAAATGGGTGGGGCCAAAGAGGAAGACTTTAGGATGGTCCAGCCAGGTGAGTGAGCAATGAATATCACTAGATGTGGGTTAGGCAGATAAGAGAACAACAGGAGGGTAGCTTGGGAGGGACCAGGGCAAGGCAGACTTGGAGATGAACAGTCTAGGGCATGACTGTACCAGTTGTCTCTAAGATGGGAAAGTGGAAGCACATCTAGTGGGCAGTGAGGAGTCCAAGTCTGGACACTGGCTGCCCAAGGAATCAGGATCAAGGCTGTTTACGTTGTTAGCCTGCAGGCTAGGGTGAGACGACAAACACTACCTGGGTTCAAAGACCTGGGCTCCAACCCCATATGCTTGCATCTTCACTGGGTGGCTGTGGACAAGCTAGTTTGCTCTCTGGTTTAGGACTCACATGTTTGAAACTCAACAGACTGAGAGGCACCTGCTGAACTCACTTACCTCATTGTAACCACCCCCGAGGGCATAGATCACTGAATCTAGAAGAATAACAGACCTGGAGGAGAATGATTCCTGGGTCTGGGGCAAGGGTAACAGATGGCCTTGTCTTTACTACACCTGGAAAAGATGTGGCTAGCCAGTTGAGCTGGTCTCACTCCCACTCTGGCCCATGCAGAGACTAGACCAAAGGGTCTCTTCACCCAGGCTAGAACCCAAGACCTTGGACAGCAAATGACACTTGGGGAGAGGGGTTGCTTATTATTCCAGGAAATTCTAGCCCAGCTCCTCTTTATTATCACCCCTGTGGGGAGTTATGGACCTTCAACCCCTGATTGGCCCACATCTCAAATGGAATGAAAACAGTGAGCAAAAAATAGTTTCAAAGACAGCTGCAGCAGCTGTCAGGCTGAATTATCAGGCTTTCCTCAGTATCACCTCTTCCTGGGCTCTCATGTCCCCTTGGAGAGGTCCTGTCACTCTCTCCATTTCATAGCTGAAGGACTCTTCTGAGGCTTGGTGAGGTTGAAAGAAACTCCCAGAACCAAGTACATAGCATACAATCCAGACTGGAGGGAAGTTATTTTTACGGGGGAAGTAGGGGTTTGGGTGAGTATGCTAGCCAGGATTAAACTTCCAGGGGCCTCCTCTTTCTTGAGTCGCAGACTTGGTGCCCCAGCCTGCTGCCCCAGAATGACCATTGGAAAGACTGTGTGTGGCTGACTGTGTGGCCGGCCCAACTGCAGAGGGGCCCCAGACTCTCCAGTTGGGTGATGAGAGGCTGCTGAATTTCTGGCAAAGCTCTTCCTGCTCTGTATCAAAAGTGGTCTAACAGGGTGATGCCAAAGGGTTGCCTGGGCCTGCACTTCTGGAGGAAGAGAGGTTTTGTGAGGCCCCCAGAAGCTCCCTATCTTTTTGGTCAGGTCTTATTTCAGGACCCCCCCGCCCACCTCCATTTTACTGTGGTTCACTGTGCAGGAAGGGAGGGTTCTCATCTGAAGCCAGGGACCTGCCCACCCTGCGCCAGCCCCATCCAGATGCACGTTCAGTCCTTTTGCTTAGTTGGCGGATTAAAATCTGGGCCAAGCACAGGGGTCCTGATGATCCAGGGGCTGTTAGGATACTTGATAGCTATGGGTAAAGCATCCCAGCAAGACCTCTCACCGACAAGAGAAACCTGGATGCCTAGTTGCCACTAGGCAACTCTCTGCCTCAAAGTTGTTCCAGAGGGATGCTGTGACTCCAGGAAGGGACACCAGACACTTAGAGATTAATCTTCAAACCTACCTCCTAATGGCCTGGCAGAATCTTCCAGTGATCAGCCCCAGACTCCCTCCTCCAGAAAGCCCTCCCTGCATGTCCTCAGCACTTGGTGGGTGCCACAGCTTAGTATGCCAGCCCCTCAGAGGCAGAGCTGAGCCGTGGTTACACAAACAAGATCTCAAGTCAGAGTTTGAACCCTGGCTCTGCCCCTTCCAATCTGTGTGATCCTGAACAAGCTGCCACCTCTTCCTGAGGCTCGCCTCTTCAACTATAAACGGGGTCACATCTACTGGGGCGCCAGGCTGCAGTGAGAACACCCAGGACACCAAGTTGTAGCCCTTGCCTCCTCCTGTTCTCCGCCCCTCCACCCTGCTGCACCCCATACCCATCAACCTCCTTTTCGGCCTCCTGCTCCCAGGCCCTTGTGGGACCATCCCCACCCAGCTGCAGATTAATTGCTAAGAAATGAGCCTCAGTTCCTAGCACTTCCCCACTAAACTCTGAAGAAGCACTCCACCACACCAGAATAAAACCCATGTACCCCTTCTGCCCACTGACCCGTCATCTGTCCCCTCAACCTTCCTAGGCAACCAGACTCCTTACTGTTGATCCAGCCAGGTTTGTTCCTCCCTCGGGCCACTGCATTGGCAGTTCCTCCCCACCCCCACCTCCTTTCCCCAAGTTGTCTTCATAGCCAGCTCCTTCTCCTTGCTCAGGAGCCCAGGTTTGCTGCTACCCTACTTTTAAGCTTTCCCAGACCTTCTAGCTGCAGCCTCTCCACACCCAGATCCACTCTGGCCCCACTCCCTGCTTGGCTTTCTTTACATTCTCTCTACTTGTCTTGAGTGCCCATGTGTTCACTTGTTTTTCTCTCACCCACCTGCCTATGAGTCCTCCCAAGGATGAGACGGTGTCCTTGCTCACTGCTGTGTCCCCATGGCCTACTTGAAGCTAGGTGCCCCAGAGCATGCGTGCTGGTAAAAGACTTAATTGGTAAAGGTTACCATCAGCTATGGTTTGTACATTGTGCAGGGTCCTGTGCAACCACTAGACAGTATGCCTTAACCCCTGCCCAGTGCCAGCAGGGCCTGACGCTTTCAGCAGCTCCACTACCTGGGGTGATTGCACTGATCAGAGGATTTCCAGCGTCTGTGACATGCCCTTTGTCCCTGATCAAGGCAGTGTGATTCATTGCTCTGATAGGGAAACTTGACAAGAAGATTGAAGCAGAAAATGTCAGGGGTCAGAAGTAGTCGACAGGCCCTCTCCAGGCCCCTCTCCAGGCGAGGGCTGATCCTAGCTTGACCTGAGGCAAGGATGAGAGGATAGAACCCTGGTGGCCAGGCCAAACACTCCCCAGCCCTTAGTAGGCTTAGCAGGCAGGAAGACGGGATAAACACAGTGTCCAAGAGTAACTTGCCTGAAATATGCCACCTCAGGTTAGCTCTGTGACTTACTTCTTCAGCTGTCCATGGCCTGCTCTGGATCTGTTTCCCCATCTGTGGGGTACAGGTAATATTTAAACCCAGTCTGAGGGCTGTGGGAAGCACCACATGAGTTACAAAGCCCCTGTCCATTGCCAGCACCCAGTGAACTCCCTGAGACAACTCCCTCTCAATAAAGTTTTCTGGGCTTCCCTAGGATACAGCCTCTTTTTGTTCAGGTTACAACAGGTGAGGAACATCCTGCCTCTGGCTCCCCTCCATGTCCATTGCCTGCTCACCAGTTTACTCATTTGGAGGTGGAGCAGAGAGAAGGGTCACCTCAGGCATTTTGGGAGTCACATAAGGGCTGAGGTCCAGGCTGAAGGAATGAGGAACTGAAGGACAGCAGACATCCCTGGCAGGGCCATGGTGACCTGGAGGAGGCATACTGTTGGGTCCCACAGCCAACAACAGCAAAAGTGCCAAGTTGACACCTGAAACCTGAGTGCTCTGGACACCATTCTCAGTAACGACAGCCCTCACTCTTGCCCACTGTCACCCACACTGACTCCATTGTTTGCACAACTATATCTGGCCCCCAAGACCCTGGGCCTCCAGTTACTGTTTATGGATCCTTTCCTGCCTCATTGTCCTCTGACATGTCATTCCTCACATTTTCCTGCTCTCAGTCTGTCAGCATCTGCCTCTTCTCATCTGCAGCTTCTAATTGTCTGAGGGCTAAGAAAATAGGAAGGTCAGAACTATTTCCAAATAGAGGCTGTGAGTGAGGTTCTGAGCTTTCCTGTGAGGTATTCAAACAAAGGTACAGAAAATTTCCAAAGTGAGATCATCAGATAATGGAGTTTTCATTTTAATTGTTTCTTCCAGTCACTTCTGCTGTGTAGGACCGTGAGCCAGAAAGTGTCCTCCAATCCTATCAGCCTGGGCCAGCATCCCGCAGCCCCCAACTCAGGCCAGACACTGCCAGCTTACTGGCAACTATTCCCAACTCGATGGTTCTGCCCCACTACACAGATTAATCCTCCCCAGGCCTCCTTGTAGCTGGGAAGACAAGATTCCTAGTCACAGCCGTGTTTTTGCGCTCCTTGTCCCTTCTCCCTGGGATGACTGACTCTGACTTCTCTGTTAGCCTCCTCATCACAAAAGATTTACCCCCAGGAGTGGTCCATAGTCCCTTCCCCTAGAACTCTTCCATTTCGATCTTGAATTGGTGCATCTGTTCCTAGATTTCTCAGTCCTGGTGCTCCTCTGTCTTTATCCTCAGCTGGTGGGAGCCTGGGCAGTGACCCCACAGGCAGTCTAACTGATCTTCACATCCTGCCTGCCATCCTCCAAGGGGATTAAGGGGGAGAAAGAGTGTTTCCTGTTCCCTCTGCTCTTCAAGGAGTCCCCAGCAGAGTCTGCTTGAACACATTAGGTCTCTGGGCTTTGGCTGACCCAGACGTGAAGTGGAGGATAATGATAATAAGAGTTAAGGGGACAAATGGTGGACAGAACTCAGAAGAGGTCCCACTGAGTGTTCTATAAATGAAAGGTACAATTTTATTGTCATTACAAAAAAAAAAAAAAAACAAAAAAAAAAACTGGAGAAAAAAGACGACCAAACTGTTTTGTTACTGTTATAATAATTATTATTTTGTAAAGTCTTAACAGGTCTGTATTTCCTTTCTTCTCATGCATGCAGGCAACTTGCTGTGCGGAAAGCAGACCGAGCCAGGCTGCAGTGGCAGCACTGGAGCCAGCATCCGCTTCCTGACACGCTGTGCTCCTACAGGGTCTATTCCACAGGGAGACCAGCTCTGTGCCGACAGGGCTCTGCCCTGTGATGGGAGTTGTGGTAGGCTCTGCTGGGGGCTGACACTTCAGCTCCATCTTTTAGTCCATTTGCCCACCCTCCCAAAATGGGGTTGGGGGAAGAAGAGGGAGGACACGGTCACAGGTGGATGGTCAGCACCAGGGTATCCATGACCGCCTGGGATCCAGCAGACTCAGGATGGGTCTCTCTACAGGGAGGAACCGGAAAAGCTAGGGCAGGACTGAGGCCTCCAGAGCACTCGGGGTTCAGGGAAGAGAGGTGGGATTGGCTCACCCTGAGACCAACCCCAGGGAGAATAAATAAATAAATACTGTTTAACTGTGCAATTCTCTGCCTGGCCTGCTCCTCCCTGAACAGGGGACTGCCACTGCCAACCTCCCTGTTCTCTGGCCACCATCCTCCCTGAAGCAGAGACTGGTTGGAAGGAGGGGGCCCGCCCTACCACATGGACTAGAAAAGGGGGCTGGGAAAGTCTATAGAGTTCAGGAGGTCAGGGCAGGCAAGTATGTGGGGGTCTGGGCCCAGCTCACTGGGTGAGACGAGGTCCCACCTGTCTCCCTCTTCCTGACACGTGGCTCACCACAATGGAGCCACACAGGAGGTGGGGGTGTGACCTCCGAGTTGTGACACTCCCTCTACCCCTTGACCCCAGCCTTGCTCCTACTGGCTTTTGCTGGTCCAACTGCAGATGCAGGCACCAGGGTGACTCCAGGAGGGAGAGCAGGAGCCCAAGTCCGGCTGGGGCCCGTGTCCCTCCAGGGTGTGGCGGGGTGAGGCTAGGTGATGCTCGGCCAGGTCAAAGCTGGAAAGGGTACTGTCGGAGGTAGTCAGCCATGCGCCGGGGCAGTGGCAGGCAGTCCACGTCGGCCACCAGACGGTTGATGACAAGGCGGCATAGGTGCTGCAGGCTGCGGGTGCTGCTTCTACGCATAAAGGGCTGCACGAGTTTTAGGTGCACAGCAGTGGCTGCAGGGGCGGGCAGCACGGGGTCACCAGGAGCATCTTCCTTAGGGGTTGGCAGGGCTGGGGTCGGCGTGGGGTCAGGGCTGTCGCTTCGAGTGTCAGTAGCGCAGGAGGCCACATAGTGCTGCACAAGGCTGACCACATCTGGGAAGGCTAGTATGCGTGGCCTAGACAGGCAGTTGGAATCCAGGCGGAAGCTGGAGTCAGTGTACTCAATGCGGACATTTGTGGGGCCACGAGTGGTTTTAACCGACAGTGTGAACAGGTAGCTGGGGTGAGTGCTGTCACGGACTAGAAATGTGCCCTCTGGCATCTTCTGCAGGTGTTGTCGGGCCTCACTGGCCGTAATGGAACCCCAATACCAGCCTAGGCAAGTAGAGAGCGGGGGTCAAGAGACTGGTCACAGTGGAAATTAGCGGGGGGCACCAATCCAGGGAAGGGTGAGGCTCTGTCTCCCCCTTCACACTTCCCTGGGGAAGACTGTACCTCCCCCATCAGACTCTCCTGGGCAGGGACATGCCTTTCAAATTAGACAGAGCTCAGCTCAACAGACAGAGCTATACTTCCCCCATCAGACCTGCCTCCCTCCTCAGACTCACCAGATTCCCGAAGGTAAGAGAAGGTCTTGGCTATGCACATCAGGTCTTCCTCAGGGTCTAGCTCTTTGGGTTCACTCTCTGGCTGGGCCGGAGTCTCTTCTGCCACCTCCTCTAGTAAGGCCCCAGCAGGTAAAGGCTGCATAGTTGGCCCAGGCAGCTCCAAGGACTGGGCCCACAGGGGCCGCTGCCCAATCTGCTCTACAGCCAGCAAAGGACAAGGTCTAGAAGGGAGTAGATGATGGGCAGTGAGTGGAGGCCCTGTGCTCCCCTCATTTCCAGAGATTCCCTATGCCCAGAATTGGCTACATAACCTTGGGCCAGTCTGCCTCCCTATGAACCTTAGTTTTCCTTCTACCTACCCACGGGCTCATTGAGACCACTACCCTTCCCCCATTTATCACCCCAAAAGGCTCCTTGATTGTTCCCCCACATCTGGGCCCTCTTTTGAAGGAGGTTTCTTTACCCTCCTGCATTTATTAAACTGTAATTAATTTATTTTGCACCAACAAAAACACAGATCATTCCCCACAGTCACGTCTAGCTCACAGTAGCCAGTTGGTGTCCCCACACTGATAGAATCTATTGAACGGAAGCTTTTCACATTACATTAGTGCCTCTTGGCTGAGATGGGCAGAGCAAGTGCACTGATACTGGTTGACCCATGGGATAGATGTGTGTGGACTCCTCCAGAGAAGCACCAAGATTATGTTTGGAGGCCTTAGGTCACATGCTGTCTCCCAAGGATAGGAGTATCTGTTAGAGGGACCTGGGTCCACTGGCAAGGGTTTAGAGATTGGAGCAATCGCCCCAAACAGGTCAGGCCCATTCTGTTTTCTCCTTCATATAGCTGAGGGTATAGGGTGGACAGTGGCCTCTAAAAGCACTGGCAAGTCTGACCTCCCATAAATGTAAGTTCCCACCAAAGGGCAGGATATTTACCCCACATTCCAGATCCTAGCTTGGCAAGTCGGCCCTACTAGGCTCTATGATACTATGTAAACCTCGTTCTTCACTAGACTGCAGTTTCTCTACCCGCCCGGTAAAGGGGTCCTGCCAGACCAGAGACTGAGGAGTTGTCCAAACCATATTCTCAGGTGCTAGAGTTGGTTTGCTGAGCCTGCTTTAATCTAAGCAGTGGCTTCTCTCTGGGGGAAGCCCACCCAGCATGGTCACCTTAGGGCTTCCTGGGAGTGAGGAGAAGGAAGTGGTCCTAGTTTTCAAGGATGAGACTTCTAGACCTCCCTCACTCCTCACAAAATACATTCTCAGGTCTCAGTTCTGACTCTGGTCCCTTGCAGGGCACTAGGACACCGAGATAATAAAGCCATTGGTTCTTCCCTCAAGGAGAACTTACAATCCAAAGTCATAAAAACAAAGGGTGTCATGAGGGAGTCAGGGTCTGCCTGCTCCTGAACTGAGTTTGCCAGGCCAAAAGGAGGAGGGGAGCACTCTAGGCACAAATGGTAGCAGGTAAACAGTATTAGTGTTGCTTATGCAGCAGAGAGGTAGCCAGGAGCCAGGCAGAGTCAGGTCTGACAGCGTAGGTTATAGTGTCCTTTAGAAGATTTCAGCATGAGCACTGAGGCCCCCATAAGCACTGAGGAAGAGAAGAGGCTACAGACCCTGGCATACCACAGTCTTTCTAATCCTTTTCCACACCCACCCTGGTTGTACTGTGGGAGCTCTGGAATTCCACTCAGGGAGCCAGAGGCTGAGTTCCAAGGAACTCAGTGGTCTGCCTGCTAAGGTCCAGAGCTCAGCTCAGGCCCAGGAGCCTTCCAAGAGCATGGTAGGTTGCTAGAGTCTCTGAGAGTGACCACGTCCAGACAACGTAACAGGGCAAATGTGGTCATGACCACCTCTGGAGCCAATACAGTGTCTGAGTGTGTGAATGGCTCTATGGTCCCCATAAGATCCTGATGAGAAACCATCTGTAAAGGGGTATGTCCATAGATGTGCCATCATGGCAGGGAAGAGGTGGTGATTGGTGTGTTCCGGGTGTGGGTGGCCTGCACATGTGTGTGCCTGCTGCAGAGGCTAGCCTGAGTCCCACTTGGGGATATATGCCAATGGGGCAAACTCAGTTCTGAGGGGGAACCCCTCAGCAAAGCTCAGATCCCACACCCTTATTCTAGGAAGACTGCTGGTCTGTGGCTATGTGTACAGGTTTAAATACTCTGGCTCCTTCACATCCAGCACTGGCCCTGAGATTCCAAGGGTGCCTTTAGCTAGAATGCAGTCAAAGTGGTGCACCACGGTGGAGCAGTGGTCAGGTCAATCACCTCTGAAGGAGTGCAAGGCCACATACCCTTGGGTTTGAGTCGTGTGTGTGTGTTTGTGTGTGTGTGTATAACTAGTGTGAACAACTAAATAAAAATAAAAATAAAAGATGCTTCTTCCTCCTTTCTCTGCCTGCCTACTTGCCTTCACTCCCGCCTTTAGCTTTCCTCTTTCCTTATAAAAGAAAGAAAAGAAGAAAATAGTCAAATGGATCCCAGAACTGTGGGGTACTGAAGAGAACAGTAGTGAAGGGGTATTTAGGTAGCTCCCAAAATTCAGAGGAAAAGAGATGCTAGAGACAATCAGAAAGAAGTACACTCTTCCTAGCGTCTCTCGGTCTCCTCCCTGGGTACAGAGCAGGGGGCATTTCAGCCTTGCCCTGCCTTCCACCCTTTCTGACTTGGTACCATGCCACTGGGCCACCCAGCTCTTGAGCACCCACTCACATTTCCTCTCTTTCCCTGGAGCTTTCTGAGTTCTGTCGGGTCAGTCTGGAGTGCATAAAATCTCTGGATTGATGGGAACACTGATTCCGTCTGAAGGAATGTGCCAATACTCAGTTGAAGCAAAGACCCTGACTTATCAGTCTCTTATCAGGCTGGGCCTGAGTGGGAGGTGAGATTATAAGGGTGCCCCAGACAAGACCAGATCAAGCCCAGGTTCTCCCACGAGTTGCTGGTCAGCAGGTGACAGACAACCTCAGGAGAGGCAAGGATCTCAGGCTGACTTCCCAAGAACAGCCTAATTGCTAGGCCAGGACAGGAAAGTGGATGACAGGACAGAGCGGGAGGGGGAGTTGGTTCAAGGTCACCAGTAGATGCATGTAGAGGGCGGGTTAAGGTAGAGCATTCCCAGACCAGAAGGGGGTCTGGGCAGTTGAGTCACGTCTCGGTGGACATACCGAGATGTGCTGCGGTCATTATCTAGGCTTAGGTTACCCTGTGTTCCTCTAGTCGCCAGCCAACTCACAGTTTCCCTAGCCACACTGTGAACAGAGCTGTGGTGGTGGTGTCACCATTCCCTGTTGTCACTTCCAAGCTCCTTCAGCCCTTGATCACCTCCCGCAGGTCAAGCCCTCTCAATACTCCGCAACTAGAGACCCAGGCACTCTGCGGTGTGCGGGGGGCGCAGAGGTTGGGAGCTGAACGAGAGCTACACTTACCCCTGAATGCAGAGGACCATGTCCTAGCAGCGGCAGACGCAGCTCCGGAACTTGGACTCGACCAGATGGCGGTGACTGGAGGTTGCCAGTGGGCGCGGATGGCACTCGCAGGGCAGACTCCCGGGGCGTTGGGGCGGCGGGCGACTACTGAGACGCCGCGGTCTGGGCGGGCCAGAAGGGCGCAGGGGGCGGGGCGGGAGAGCAGCCTAATCTTTCGTCCTCGTTGTCCCAGCCCTTCCTGGAAGCGACGTCTTCCTAGAACCGCCAGCTGTGCGCAGTGCCGGGGAGGGGCGCGGGCCGGGGCGACGTCTAGAGCAGGGAGCGGCCAAAGGAAACATGTTTGACAGATTTCCAAGAACTTTCCAGGAAAATAGGGTAGGGCTCAGAATTTCAACCAATCGCAGCTCATGAAGCGTAGCCGAATAGCCAGGATGAGCCAATTGCAGCGTAAGGGCTCGAGGCTGACGTAACCAGAGGGGTTGAGGTTTCACCGGAGACCCGCAGAGAAAAACCCGGTTGGGGAAGGCCAGGGAGGGGCCAGGGGCTCTACTGACCTGACCCCAGACTTCCTTCCGGCGTTCGGCTTATTTGGGAACTGGCCCGCTTGCTTCTCTGTAGAATCTGAGGCGACGCGAGGGCGGGTTCGCGGATCTGACCTCCCAGCTAGCCGCTGGCACAAGGCGGTCTGTTTGGTGGGCAAGCGCTCCCCTGTGAGCCACACTTGGATTTCCGAACTCTTGGGCGGGGGGTACCATGTCTTGGGAGACATTTACTGTGGCGTGGAGAGGGACGCTGGGGGCAGAGGGAGGCCCCAGATCGGAGCATATCCACAACCAAAACTAGCAAGGTGAGAACTTTCACTCAGAAAGAATTGGGAAAGAAAGCACATTTCAACCTTTTTTTGCAGCAGTCAGGGACATTCAGTCTTGGCTCCACGGTGGCCTCTGGACAGCCTGTGAATCAGGGAAGACTTGAATATGCAACCTGGGGAGGCAAGGAGGGATGGTCAACCTACAGTTGACTCCACAGGTCAGTTCGTATGTATCTCTGGGTTGGTGGACCCCATAAGAAATGCAGGAAACCTGGAACTCCAAATACCCAAAGGTAAGTTGAAGGTAGGGTAATAAAAGTAGAGGGACGGAGCAATCAGACCAGCTTTCATCAGCGTGTAACATTTACTAAGTTTGATCCTGAAAAACTGGTTTTCCCCTAGTTACTCAGCCAAGAAGACTGGGTCCAGGGGAACTGAAATGCCTTGTTCAAGATCTCATGCTGGCAAGTGTTTTGCTGAGGCTTGGAACCCAGGACCCTCCCCCTGCCCCCTTCCTCTCTAGGCACATGTGACATACTAACTCCAGCATCCTTCAGGATCCATCTTTTAAGTCTTCAGTGAAGCTTCCCTGCCCCTAGGCCAGTTTAATATCAGAGCATCATAGGTGTCCCCTTCAAAGCTGTGTGGTTCTCTGTGTAAACTAATGGCTCCAAGGATTTTACCCTCCAACCACTCTTTGTGAACTTGACAACCCTATGCAGCTCACCAGCATGCTGGGAACAGGGATATGTTACTATTTTGCCCCAGGTGTTGTGGGTCCCTCTGGTTCTCCTTATTCTCTCGTCTTCTGCCCTGGCTGTTCCCCCATGTCCTCTGACTGCTGGCCCATACTGCCATCCAGTGGCAATTCGTCTCCAGATTTCACTTGCCAAATCTCCAACCATTCTCCCAGCTAGGATAACCCTTTCCCTGAACGCAAAGGGACTGGCCTCCCTGCCCCGCGCCATCCAGAACAGTCACAAAATAGGTCACGAGAATACACAGCCTAGACATGCCCTGGTGGCCTGTCATATAAAGCCACTGGACATAGTCCAAGTACATCCCAAAGACTCAGGTTTGAGACCTGGGGCTGGGGGAATAACCAAGATGAACAACTAAATAAGGTAAATAAATGTTTCTTCTTCCTCTTTCTTCCTGCCTGCTTTACTTCATTCCTGACTTCACCTTTCCTTTAAAAACAAAACTAAACTAAACCAAACAAAAAAGAATACACAGCCTCAAAGTCTGGCTCATTTGATCTCTACCGTGTACAGCCTCTTTTCATCCCAGACCGTCCTTTCCGGGAGGAAGATCCAGTGCCCTACCAGCCCCCAGGCACTGACAGGGCTCCTCAGTCATTGTAAACTATTCTAAAGACCTTGGTCCCCACCCTCTTAGACATACAACTATCATGGAGTGTCATGTAACTGAGTCTGCCAGGATGAACCCACCTCTGCTCTGGCCCAAACATCCCATATCCTGAATCCTCCCATTAATGTACAAGTGGATGTGGCAGATGGTTACTGGAACATGAGCATTGAGGGGAAGCCATGCATTCTGATTCTCCTGGGTTAAGTAAGAAATTGTAAAACATTTGTCTATGATGTTCCCTGTGGAGAATGTGTGTGTATGTGTGTGTATATGTGTGTATGTGTGTGTGTGTGTGTGTGTGTGTGTAAGCTATGGCATTGGTTATGGAGATTTCAAGGAGAGAGGCATTGCTATTGCTTGGTTTTTATATTTCTATACAATTGGAATTTATGATAACAAGTAATTTTACTTATGCAATTATAATTTTTAATTAAAATGATACCAGTTTAAGAAATAGGAAGTATTAAAAAAAAAGTTAGAACAATTGGTGTGTGCTTGTGGCCTCGCAGATTAGACCACTGGCGATATAGTCCATATATATCCCAAGGACCCAGGTTGGAGGCAACCAAGGTGAACAATTAAATAAAATAAATGTTTCTTCTTCCTCTCTCTTCCTGCTTGCCTGCTTACTTGCCTCCATACCTGCCTGCACCTTTCCTTAAAAAAAATTAGAACAACTTTAATCTAACTCAGTTTTTAGAAAACAGGATATCTTCAGAGACCACAGTATGCCCTGACATACCCTTGACTGGGTTGAGGAGCTAGCCTCCACCCTCTTGGCCTAGTCTTCTGTTTATGAGTGGGACCCTGCTTGTATAGAATGAGACCTTGCTCAGTTTTGGGTTCCCTTCGATAAAACTGGTGGCCTCCAGAGGTAGGATCCTTCATCAGTCTCCAAGCAACAGAAGTTTCCAGATCACAAGTCCCTGTTCAAGACTCTGAGAATTTGGATCAGATTCTAAGGTAGGGCACAGGGACAGAGATCCTGGGTTCATCTGGGTATAAATGTGAGTGTGCATGTGTGTGCTGATGAGTCTGTGTGTGCATATATGAATGTGCGTGAGAGTATGGGGCAAGTAGGCAGGGAGGAAATGAGAGAAGGGCATAGTGTGAGAGTGAGAGCTGGGTCCTGGAGTTGTCCTTCAAGGGTTAGGATAGGGGTTCTGCCATGATAGCTGACCTCAGGCAGGCTGCCAGGCTGCTTGGTCTCTTACGGCTTGTCTGTCTTATGTGTCTGTGTAGGACACACAGGCTAGGTATGGCCTTCCCTTCCCCATCTTCTGAGGTTATGGTGTGCCCAAGTATCCACCTAGCACCAGATTCAGAAGAAGGTTTCCGTAGGTCATTTGAGGCTATCATTAGGACCTCCTGCCTCACTGAACCCTGCTAGCTTGAAGGTCATCTCAAGGATATAGGGTTCGCACACCTTCATCCAGCTCAGCGCCTGCACACATTAGGAGCTCCCTCTCCAGGAGAGACTGTTCTGAAGAGCCTGAAACCCAGGCACCCATTTGCAATTGTGTGCTGAGATATGAGTTGGAGAGAGGGAGAAGGGAGGGACTTTTTCTGGGCCCCAATCCTGAAGCCAGATGTAAGCTCAGAGACACCTCTGGGTAGGACTGAAGCTGCTGTGACTGCAGTCCAGCCAGTGGCCTGTAGATGGCAGAAGAAGTCCACTTCATGGGTCCTGCCCCCTGTCGAAACTTTCCAGTCCCTAGTGAGTCACCTCCTTTGAGTTTGCAGTAGTGCAGTTTTGTCCAAGGAGACAGAAACACTCCTACTGTTCTAGACAAGTTTCTTCTCAGGGGATCTCAGTTTCCTATAGGTTAAATAATCATTATTTTACATCCTGTAATGAGAAAAGTGGCTCAAAGTATTAGTATAACATGGGCTCAGACTAGAGCTCTGTGTGGTAGGGAGAGCCAAAAGCTAAGAGAGAATATCTGTCACTGCGGTGGAAGGACTTAAAACACGACACCAAAAGCCAAAATCATAAGAGGGAAACTTGATATATCTGACCAAATGGGAACTCAGGATTTCTGGAGTAAGGATGCTCTATCTCTTGGGAAACACTAAGTTAAGGATATGAGCAGGAGATGCACGGTAGGAGAGGGAAACCGTAAAGCCTACAGGGACTAGAGAGACGTGAATCACAACGACATGCCTCGTTAGGGACAAAATGGCAAAAATTAAGATTTAGATATGCTGGCGGTGTGCTACCATTAAGCAAGTCATACTGGAGGGCCCCCCTAGCAGTGTGCCGAAAAAACCTCGATTCAAACATCTGCCTGGGGCTCCAAGAGCAACAAGACTTCCTGCTGTTACTTCCTAGATGGCTAGTCAAATCCTGGGGGTGTCACAGCCCACGCGGGACCCCGCTGCTAGTGCGCGGGGGCTCCCGTAGCTGCCACTTGCTCCTCAGAGGTTACTGCCCACTCTGGAAGCCACTCCCTCTAGTTAAGTAAGGGCTCTGGGGCGGGGCCTACAGGGGCCCTCCTGGCCCTTTAAGGCTGACCGAGCCCTGCCCCGAGTCCGGGGCGCGCGGGGGAGGGGAGCGGTCACGTGGGCCCTCGGCAGCGACACTCTCGGCTTGGGGCGCTCGCGGCCGCGGGCTTCCGTGACCGCCGCCCCTGCCCCTCAACGGCCCCGCCGCCGCCGCCGCCGCCAGGTGCACTGCCGCCAGGTACGCCCTCGTGGGTCCCCTGGGTCTTCTGCTCCTGGGACCTTCATGGCCACTCTGCGCCTCTTCCCTCTTGCTAGGTGCCAGGGCTGGACTTGTTTGTACCCAGCTTCGCGACCACCGCCCTCTGCCACGCGTCTGTACTCTCGGGCAATTCCCAGCTTGGTCACCGGCTTGCAGCCCAGTCTGGCTCAGGGAAACCAAAACTGGGATGTGTTGGGGGAGTCTGGGCGTAACTTACTCATCCTGTTTCCCCTAGGTGGCCCTGAACACGCCAGTCTGGGGTCGCCTCTGTGTGCCCCGCGGGGGCAATGGATGAAGAGATAGCAGAAGAACAGGGGGTCCCTGCTCCCCCACCAGATGCATCCTGCGGGCCTGGCTTAGCCCTCGCGGGGCGACGTGTGCCCAAGAAATATGCTGTAACCGATGACTATCAGTTGTCCAAGCAAGTGCTGGGTCTGGGTGTAAACGGCAAGGTGCTGGAGTGCTTCCATCTCCTCACTGGGCAAAAGTGTGCCCTGAAGGTAAGTGACCCCTCACCGCCATGTGGGTGACTTAGAGGGCCCAGCAGCAGAGACCGTGGGGGCAGGATATACCCTCACCTAGTCAGTGGTCCCAGCTAAGATTCTTATGCTCAGCATCACGGTTTCATTCTCATACTCCCCTGTTAGGTCCTTCCTGCTTAACAGATGGAGAAACTAAGGCTCAGGGAGCAAAGGGTAGAGTCAGTAAGGGTAGAGGCTGCTGTACCCAGGAGCAGGGAAGGAGTGATTCCTAGGGTTCAGGCCCAAGGGGGCGGTGAAGGGTTTCGCTCAAGTTGCCTTACCCTTCCACTTCCAAGATTGTGTCTGTGTTTCACTCTGCCTGAGGCTGAGTCCCTACTATTGCTTGGAGCCGGGCTGCTTCCTCTTGTGGCTCCTGCCTGCCTGGGCTGGGGTGCTGGGAGCCTCTCAGGCCTGGCTCTGGGCACAGCCAATTCCCATCTCACCTGTGGGGCAGGAGACTATTGCTGGGCTCCATCTGAGTCATCAGCCCTATGTCGAAAGGGGCAGGCCCTGTTCCAAGTATGACCCACCCTGGTTCCAGGGCAAAGGGTGGGACAGTCATCTAGTACGTCATACCATAGGCTCCCCAGAGGCCTCACTGATACAGGTAGAATTCTGGGAGTTCTGGGGGTGACTGACATAGCTACATAAAAGTCACATCATTCTGGGCCCAAGAGCCTGTAGCATAACCAGAGTCCCTTAAATCTGTCATCACTGGGAACTTTACTCAAGGAAGCAGCTTTATTTTTATTTAGTTGTTCATCTTGGTTGTTTCTCCCCTGACTCCTAGGGTTATGAACCTGTGTCCTTGGACAATGGCCAACTTATCCACTAAGCCACCAGTGTGCGTTGAGTGACTTTTTGAGGTTAGAAAGTAGTAAAGGTTCTTCTCATTTTATAGGCATTGTGATTAGGAACCTGAGTGCATAATCCTACAGATGTGGCTCTAATCTCTGGTCTGCATTTGCCAGCCTCTTGATCTTAAGCTAGATCCTGAGCTCTTGAAACCAATTTTCTGCCTCTGTCTGGGGGAAACAAAAGTGGTTAATGTGAGCTTGGAATGAGATGATATAGAGCAATTGGTACAGGGACTGGTACAGACCTGGAGAGACTACAGGACTTATTTAGAGCATAGGGTCTACAAATATGTGAGCAGTGACCTGGGCCTTTATCTTTTCCAGGGGTGCTAGGGCTGATAGAGGTGATTGTCTCCCTAAGGCAGTCTTAGAGGGGATCATGAGGATGGGTCCACAGGAAGCTCAGGACTGAGCTGGTAAGGTGAGATTTGGGTTTGCCTGCTAACCTGGTCATGGAGTGGGGTTGGGCTGGGGGATTGGAACCCCAGGCAGAGAACTATCTGAGTCCTTTAGGGAAAAGGTGGCTCTTCTGAAAGGAGTTGGGGCTAAGAGGGTAAAAATCAGACCCTGTCTCCTCTAGTCCTAGACCTTTCTCCTATGCCAGGGTTGGGGGCAGTCTGGGTGGGTGAGGGATAACTCACACACCAAAGAACTTCTTCTTAACACCAAGGCTTTGGCCCTGAGTCAGGACTGAGCTCTGACCAGCCCCTGTGGTACTCCAGATGCTGTGGCAGGGTTGAAGTGGGAGGCTAGTTCATGGGCCCAGGAGGCACCAGCTTTCAGCAGGGCTGGACCTTGGCCCTTCTCCATAAGTGCTGTGTGTGACAAGGAACTTAAGGGAACTTCTGACTACAATAACTTCCAAGGCAACTGTTCTCGAATCTAGGGACTTAATGTTTTCTCTGTTCTGGATTGGGAATCAGGGCAGGCCTAGAACAGATTCCCCTAATATACCCTTTTGGTTTTAAGGGTGAGCAAGGCTAGGGCTACTGGCTTGGAACCTTCAGGACCTGGCTCTAAGTTGGTCCTCAAGGAAGACGTGGATTAGATGTGGCCCCAACTCAAACACGTTCTGTTCTGACCCACATTTCTCCTCCCCCTCCAATAACTAAACCTGGAAGTCCCTGCCCGGGTAGGCAGGTCCTCATCACCTTCCAAGATGCGACTAGCACAATCTCTGGCACATCATACCTATACTGTGAGTTGTGTCTCTAACCATGAGGAAGGAGGTAGTATTTTTCTGCTTATAGCTTCTGACCCCTGCCCGGGAGGACTAGGACCTGAGGACCTTAGTTCTTGGGTGGCCCTGGCCCAGGTGCCCATAAATGGGTCTCAGCTCTCTTTGCCTTCTCTTCCTAACCGCCCCAGATCAGCCTAAGTAGAGGTCCTAGGGTCTTATATTTCTGCTTCCCTGACTTACACCCCAAATCCCCAGGATGGCCTGTTCTTGTCTTGTAGCCTGGGCAGGTTCAGACCATCTCTACCCTTCTTGGTGGTCTAGGCTTAGCGCCCTAACCTTTCTCCATGTTCATCTTGGTTCTGTTGCCTAAGATGGCAGACAGGACTTAGCATGAAGCCTGGAATGCAGCAAGCACTCATAAAACAGGAAGAGCTGTGGTCGCTATTGCTGCTTTTTCTGTTTTATGGTGGCCCCAAAGGAGCAGGCTTTTCCTTCCCAGGGAGCTAGGCCTCTTCCTCTTTCTCTCAGTCCCTGACCACTGGCATGGTTCATCTTGACCTCACTTACACTCAGTGCCTATTTCCCAAGGCCATTCTCTGCCACTAGTGCAGTTTCTCCACTCTCCATTCTGCCCTAAACACTGGCTGCTGACCTCTTGGCAGGAACTGGAGGACTGTGCCAGGAACTGGAGGACTGTGCCAAGCATGTGGGGCCATGCACTAGCCCCTCCCAGGCCTAACTGATTAATGGCATACCTCAGGTTCATTCTTAACTGGGCATAGCCCTGCAGAACTGTTTCCCATCAATCACCTCACCACATCGGAGACTCAGCCCCTCAATCCTTAGAAAATTGGGACCCAGTGATTAGAAGTCACGTGGCTGGTGCAGATGGGAGATTGTAACAGAAATCAGAATCCCCTTCCCTCCTAACTTCCTGCCCAGCTCACTTGTGGTCCTCAGCCTCTTGGCAGGCAGAAGTGATCATGTCACTTAGATACAGGCAATAAAAAGCCTTGAGGAGACTGAGAGGTAGAGAGGTGAATCTTCCTGATCCCCCTATCTGGACACTGGTGCTAAGAGACCTCCCCTCTGACCACTGGGGCATATTGGAGGCCCCTCAGGCTCCCAGTGCCCTCCTCTTTCCTCAGTCAAGGAGGGTGGAGTGATGGGGTGCTAGATCCACATACCTAGGAGGTCCCTGCATTGTTTCATGGGTGGGGCTGGCCTGTTGGAGCTGGTGTTGCCCAGGCTGGATTTGAGGCTGGGTGGGGCTGCCAGGCAGGCCAGGTACTTTCTAATTTGGCAGCTGCCACCCCTTCACTTATCTACAGGCTGGTCAAATCAGACTTCATGAATTCAGTTGTTACTGAACAACAAATCAGGAAGCAGGTGGAGACCCATGTCCTATACCAAGGAGTCCCGCATGGTAATTTCACTGCACTGAGCTTCTCTCCAGGCCACCCAACTCCTGGAAGGAAAGAAAGAAGGTGGAGCCTTCTGAACTGCCAAGGTGGGCAATTTGCTTTTTAAAAGAGGCTCCTGAGATGAGCATCAAACCCTAAGAGGTGCAATAGAATTTTTACGGAGGTCGATTGTTTTGAGACGCCGTGCTAGAGACTAGAAGCTGCATTTGCCAGCGAGGACTTTAGGATTTCCTCCCATCCCATCCCATCCAGGAACTGCCGCCAGCTCTCCAGGCTTCAGGCCTTAGTGTTCTAGATTCTCACACTCTCTTAAGTGACTAATGGTTTTCCAGAGAGTTCTGTCTGTCAAGCCCTGTCCCCTGTGCACAGCATGTGTTAGCTTAACCTAACTCCCATCATTTTCATTTTATGGTTGAAGACATATTTTATGGGGGTCGTTCAGTGAGGTGAATGACTTGCACAAGGTGTATAGCTGGCGAGTGCAGAGCTAGGATGTGAGCTTGGGCAGTTTGATGAAAAGTCTTAGTATAGAAGTCACCCCATGACCTATGCAATTGATAGAGACATGGGAGGGGTTTTGAGGCCTGGTCTCTAGAAGGATGCTGTGTCATCCTCTATGGCTCCCCGGAAGCCCTGGTAGCCCCAATTGTGTCCAAGTGATGCTGCTGGTATTTGTCTACATCTTCCCAGCTCTTCTCATTGTACAGGACCCTCTGCCTGTGAATGGGTAGGTGGTGGTCCCACATGGCTAGCACACAAAGGACTGTGGTGGCTGCGTGGACACCTCAGCAAAGTTTCGTGGTTCATCCCAAGCCTTGTGAGTCTCAGACCAGCCTAGCTCAGAGAGTGCAGACAGCGACAGGCAGGAAGTCAGGTTGGTGAGTGGGAGGAAACTGGGCTGGGCCAGCCAGGGAAGGCTTCCTGGTAGAGACTGGCAGCTTTAATCTAGGCCTCTGGTCTGAGAAGGATGTGGGTGACGGGAAGGCACGGGGTGTGTGTGACAACAGGCCTGGGTTGGACAGCTCAGCACCTGCCATGGAGTATCACTTCTTTACTCAGTCTTATGTCCTGGCAGAACATGACTGACCTTAGCAGGGCTGGTGTCCAGGCCCTTACAAACCCAGGGTTGTGGGTGCTGTGGAGGGACTGAAGGACTCTGAGGAGGAAGAGGCATTTGCTTAGTGCCTCGAAGGACTAGGAAAATGTCGGCGGTGATTTCCCTATCTGAGTGCTCACAGCTCAGACTCATGCCTCACCCTAACAGAGGCCTCTGTCTATCTCTGGTGTCTCTTTTCCTCCATAACTTTCTTTCCTAGCACCACCTCGTCCCTTGTAAAATGCTGTTGCTGGGATTATTGCGGCAGGGAATTCTGGGTTCCCTGGGTCATTGTTCACGTCAGGCTGTGGATGGGTGGGTCTGGTCTCCATGACAACAGAGGTCTGTAATTTCTCTATTAAGGTTTGCACTCGGGGAAGCGGTTTTCCTACTTGGATCCCTCATCTTCCCATCTCAGGGCCTTCTCGGGGCATCATCATGGGAGAACTGGTGAGGGGGCAGCAGGTGGAGCATCTTACTTTGCAACTTCCTGGCTTCTCTTAGTCCCAGACTGGCAACTGACTACCATGTGTCTGAAAGGGATGATTGCCAGGCAAGGATGGATAGCGAAGTGGGCATTCCCAGCACACTAGTGCTGTCAAGTAAGGGTATGCACCAAGCCCTTCCTGGATCGGTGGGTCAGCTGCTCTCAGGGCAGTGAGGCCGTAACTCTGACGGGCTCCCCTGATTCTGCTTGCCTTCCTTCATCTGTTGGAGATCTTGTATGTTCCCCTATGAGTGACTAGGGAGCAGGGATCAGAGCTTCAAGTCCTTCCTGCTCCTTTCTCCCCAGGTGACCTTGGATAAAAGGCAGTTTCAAAATCTTTTGTAAAACCATTGGCTTTGTGGTACAGTTGTACCCTGGGTTTGAACCTGCAGTGGGGATTGGATTCAGCTTTGGTGGCCATAACTATGCCCATGTTCATGCTGTGAGACAGCACAGGCCCACGGACACTCAAGAGGACTGAGCTCTCGTGTGGGGTGGCCTAGGTGGCTTTTTGTGGTACATTATTGTTTTTTTATGAGGGCTGATAGTGGGCTCCCCATGCTCCTGGAGAAACCAGCCCCTTGTGGTGAGGGAAAGGAACTCTGGGCCAGGCGCCTCCCTGCCTTCCTGCCCTTTCAAACTAAGTGGATTAGGCTCTGTGTGATTGTGATTAAAACCCTGCTGTGTGGGAACTGAAGGGTTTTTTTTTTTCTTAGAGCAGGAGTTTAAGGCCTCTGGAGAAACAAGGAACTGCAGGAGGGCTTTTCAGGACTGGACAGGCCAGAGGTTCTGAGAATATTGATTTGTACGTGTGTGAATTTGGTGTTAGGGTTGCCTTTTTCTTGAGATGAGAGCTTTGTCCTTGTACCATCTTTGTGGCATTTTCTGTCTTTTTGTCATCTCTGCCTCCTGTCCCCCTTCTTTTCAGTCTGTTTCTCTTGCTGTTGCTCAGTCTCTTCTCCTTGGGCCTTGCCATTCTCCATCTGTCTCGAGAGTTTCAGGGTTGGGATGCAGGGGCTGAGCCTCTTGTCTGTAACCTGACAGGCTGAAGGCAGGTGGAGGACAGATGTGGGCTGGTCTGGGGATTCATCTCAGTCACCCTGCAAGTCCCCCACACCTCAGGGTAGGGTGGGGGTGGGGCAGGAAGGAAGCATGTCTGCCTGTCACTCACAGTGTCCCCTCTTGCTGCTGACCTTGATCCGTGCTGGTGGCCTTGGCAGCTGGAGCTGTGGAGTCAGGAGCATTTGGGCCAAGCTGTAACCTAAGGATTCCCTTGTGGAATGTGGCTGCGCCTCTGCTGTCTGGGCTCCTTTTATAGTTCAGCGACCTGAGACTTTTGCTTGGGATACGCTGTGGGACAAGAAGCATTATGACTCCCAAGGGTTTCCTGGTTGAGGCTGGGGGTAGAAGAGATGGGTCGGATCTGAGCTGGGGCCTTGGAGACAGCTGGAGGGGCTTGTGGAAGGGCTGGGAGAGTTTGAGACAAGGTGTAACCTGTGTCCATGTCACAGAAGTCAAAACACTAGCTGGAGGGAGCATCCCATAGCAGCGGACTGTCCTGTCCCTGCACCTGACCCTCTCCTCAGTGAAGCTCCGAGCTTATTTTCAAGGGTCAGAGCCTTGATCCATCACACCTATCATCCTGTTCCTAAGGGCTTAGTCTCCATGAAGGACTTACAGTTTGTTCTGTGCATGCCCCCTCCCCCCAGTGTAAAAAACCCCTTCTCAGAATGCAGCAGAGAAATTGGCAGGTGCTCTCCAAGATCTGCAGCTGCAGGTCACAGGAGGTAGGGGTGTGGAGGTATGAGGTGGGGTAAGAGCACCCACTTATCCTTTGGTGCTCCCTATGTGCTAAACACAAAGAACAAAATCTAAGAATGAGTTGTTATCAACCTATGTCATAGATGCAGAAACTGGGGTTCAGCAAGGCAGAGTGACCCGCTCCGGGCCACTCAGGGACCTTGTCTGGCACCCAAGACATGGCTCTCAGCCATCTCACTCTGTGTGCCAGGTTCAGTGGAACCTCTCTCCCAGACTCCAATCTTCTCATCTGTAAGGTAAGGAAATGGACACTTTGCTTGACTAGGGCCTCCCCCCTTGTGCACTCCCCTTTAGGTGGGCAGTGACTGTGGCAATCAGGCAGTGGGACCCACCTCATCTCCTGTTGTGGCTGCTCTCACAGGCAGGCAGTATGGATACCTAGTTAGTAGGTGCCCCAAGATGCCTCACCTTAATCAACTAGCAAGTGGTGTTGCCAGGGAACAGTCAGCTATGGTCTGTGTTTTGCTAGGGACAGAAACTCTGGGGTTATGACGCCAGGTTTGAAGACCCCTCTGCATTGTACTCCAGGGCCCAGGTAAAGCCTTGAGTCAGACTGAGCCTGTACCAGGGTGTGTCTTTATACTAGGAAGGCCTGACAGAGGGGCTGAGTCATGGCAGCCCCTTTCCATGGCAGCATGTCCCTCAGAGCTGCCTGGCCACTACCCTGGTCTCCTAAAGGGCCTGACTCCTCCCCCACTTCCCCTTCAAGACTGTGGCTTTGTGGAATGATCAGAGACCAGGGAAGTTTCCTAGGAGTCAGTTGTGTCTTGGAGCCTTGGGAGCCCTGTAGCTGAACAGGAGTCAGAGAGATGGGGAGAGGCAAGGACCAAGAGGGGCTAGGAGCCTGCACAGCCAGAGTGCCTGCTGCCCTGGACAGAGCCTGAGCAGAATGGTGGCTGCCTGTTCTCACCAGGCCTGTGTGGGGAGCTTCAGGGACGAGGATGTAGCAAGGGAATTAGCAGACATGCCAAGATGATACGATGTTGACTTTGAGATGAACGGGTCTGGGGCGGGGGTGGGGGAGGAATCAGAAGGTTCCCTAGGATCTCCGCATCTGGGGAATGGTCCAGTCTGTTTTCCCACTTCTAATTTCCATCTCTGTGACCTCTAAGAAGTAGAAGGCGTTGGACCTCTCTCTCCAGAGCCGACCAGAGGCATGGCCTGCTATGTGCCTTAGCAGGGGTGCCTGGGCCTGGCCAACTGGGCCTGATCATCTCCTGCTTAGGAAAGGTGGCCACTGCCCTCTGTAGCTGTGTTCTGGCTATGTGGGCATTGCTGAGGCACAGCTGGTTGATTGGAGGCATAGACTCTATGGCTGAGGTGGGGGTCTCTTCATGAGGAGAGACCATTGAAGAGACAGATGTTAATTCTGTGATTAGAACAAACACTGGTATTTGCTAAAATTTTCCAGTCTTGTGATGAAACTGTCCTATTTTTACACTGTCATGGAGAAATAGAATCAGGGTAATGTAGCTGATTTTGATAGAAAAGTCCTTTTTCCTTCTGAGAAGTTTAAAGGAGGATAACAGAACCTAGACCCTTTGAGCGCCCTTGTGGCCTCTCAGCTGCTTAGGGGAAGGCGTTGGGTAGAATGCTGGGTTCTAGCACTGGTCTGGGGCAGAGGAAGTTCTGATTCTGCCACTCTACACTGCGTCACCTCTGGGAGGGTGGGAGGTCAGAGCTCTCTGGGTCTCTTTCCCCACCAATAAAGCAGGTGCTACGAGTCCCAGACCTGCCTGGTACCCTCTGTAAGGGGAGTGTATACTCATTTCACAGATGCGGAGCTGGCTTTCAGAAAGATCAAAGGACTGTCCCTGGGTCACCATCTACTTTGCAGAAGGGGACATTGCTCAGGATAGATGGAGGTGTTGGGAGATATAAGACATATGCCACCTGAAAAAGTGGGTGGCTCCCACAAAGAAGTGGGGATGTGCCCCTTCCTCTAGTCTGCCGAAGCTGACAGCTGGTTTAGTTTCCTGACTTGGGTTCTCAGCTTTCAACCTTGCTTCCCACCTCCCAGGGTCTCTTCCCTGAGATCGACCATCTCACCCTCTCCCCACCCTAGAGGATCTGTCCTTCCCACTGAGCCTTTCATAGCAAAAGAAGATCCTCAGACTTGATTCTTGGTCCACTTTTGCAAACCCCCTCCACCCTGCCCCCCACATTTAGGATCTGAGACCATTTCCCTTGACCTGTTGGATTTAAAGGGGTCTGCCTCTCTTGGTCCCAGAAGTGGCACCTGGATCTTCTCAAGTCTTGGAGAATGTGCAGGTGAAAAATGTGAAGCTATCTCAGGGCAAGATTCAGGGGAATCCTAAAGCCAGTAGTCTCTAGGCAACCCTCAAAGTTCATTTTTACTAATAATGTGATAGCCCCCAGATACACTCAGGATACATTTGGTGCTGGGCTAATCTGAGTTCTGTATGTGTTCTCATTCCATCCTCATGGCTATCTAGGATCATGAGTATTGTCGCTGTCATTTTCCAGAGTGGGCTAGCAAGACTCAGAGAAGTTGAAGAGCCTGCCCAAAGCCACAAGTGAGGGGAGGGTGGAACTGACCTCTCTGTTTGCCACTTCGGTTTATCTAATATAAAGTCCTGTGGCCACAGCTGGTCCTTTGTAGTATATAGTCCCTGGACTGGGACTGCCCTGCCCCCAGTAACACTCATGTTCCTCTTCTTCCTCTTTCCCTTTCTAACACCATGCTTCTTCTATGCCTCTCCAGACCTGGTGTTTTGGCCTCCATTTCTAGATTGTTTGAGCCTGGTGGGAAGCAGACAAACTGAGGTCATCAAAATTTAGCAAATTGAAGGAGTCTTATGTTACTGAGACTTGACAATTTCAAAAGTATGGGGTCTCCCATCTGCACAGCTTTCTGGAAAGACACCAGGGTTAGAACCTCACCACTCCCTCTGGTGGAAGACAGTCAGGGAGGATCCCAGAATACCTGCTGCATCTCCACCCTTCCACAATACCATCAGGTACCCCAGCCTTGACCTAGAAGGAAAGTAGTATTTAGAGCCCCCCTTGTCTCAGGTTTCCCTTGGGAGGACCTGGTCTTACCCAGCTGGCCTGCTCTACCAGATTCTGGCTCTGGAAAGAAAGAGGGAAGAGAAGGAGCTAGGACCAATTTCCCGAGGGCTGATGACCTCATTAAGCATCCCAAATGATAGTAACTTATCCACATATGCCCAAATCCTCGAGAACAGAGTACCTGTGATAGGATTCCCAGCCCTAGCTCTGGGCCTGGTCCCCAGGCAGAGTCAATAAATGTTTGCAGGAATCAGGAAGGAGTCTATCTATAAAATGGGCAGGACTTCCTGGGCATGAGGTTGACTACTGGTTCCCAAAGCATTCCCAGACTTGGATGACATGTGAACATATGAACCATGTGACCCAAAGAAGCCACAAAACTTCCCTGAGCCTTAGGCTCATCGGCTGAAAATGGTATTTAATGACGCGGTTGTTAAAGAGCAAGAGCTAACAGCATGCCTGGCACACAGCAAGGGTTCCATGAACATCCACCACTGTTGTCATAACCACCAAGTGACAGAGCCTGGTCTACACTTGGGGTGTGGGGTTAGGCTCTGGGGAGTGGCTGAACCTCCCCACTTTCACCCCAACTGATGTCGCCAGGATGAGTTCCACCTTGAACCGCCTGGTTACATATACAAAAAGCTAAGTAGTTGTCTGAATGGTCCCCATTACCTAAAAGTCAACAGGTCTGAATTCAAGTCTGGAGCCTTGTGATCCAGCTGTGTGACTTTGGACAAAGTCACTTAACCTCTCAGTGTCACAGTTTCCCCACAGGTAAAAGAATGGTGCTGGTTCTTCTTGGGATGTGGTGAGCACTGTGTGAAGTGGCATCCGTGACCTGCCACTGCTGTGACCAGCACAGCACAGCTAAGCAACAAGGAGAAATAGTTGTTATAAAAGGAACACTAACTCTGACCTCCATCAGTTCCTGAGCATCCAGTTGGGACCTGGGCATTTGGGGTCAGTGGTCTCATAGCCTCCCTGGAACCTAGCCTGTGAGGAGTAGAGGTAAATGTACTGTTGAGCTGGAGGACAGGGTCTGGTCAGGTCATAACGAAGTGAGGTCTCATCTGGCATGAAGCCAACTAATCCATAGCTGCAAAATTGGTTTCATTAGCTCTGTTAATGAGCTACAAAAGCTGGAAAAATGAGTGCGTGAGAGAATAATGGCATATGTCTGAGGCTTTAATTTGAAACTGTGGTTAAAAAGTTAGATTTGACACTACCGGCAGCTCTCCAAATAGCTCCAGTGCCCTTGTTGGGAGAGGGAGAATGAAGGGAGGGAGAGGAGTTGACTTTCCTTTGTAAGGAAAATACTGAGGTCTTAAGAAGGAAATGCCTGTTTTTGAACCTCAAACTTGAGGGCAATCTATATTTCCCAACCCTGTCATCTGCTCCCAGAGGAAAGGCTGAGGCTATGGTCTCTGCTCAGACTGGACAGAATGGCCAGCAAAGGTCATGCTTGCTGGCCAGGGGCTGGGGTGAAGTATGTTATAACTCACTGGTGCTAACAGCATAAGGCAGGGGAAGTCTCAGCAACTGTCCGTAAACCAAATCCTGCTCTTCCAGTGGTGTCTCATAAAATCAGAGCTATATCCCTATGGGAAAAGAATCCCATGTCACCTTAGAACTAGGAGCCAGGAGGGATCTTAAATAAGACTGAGCTGAAAACTCTTGTCATGGCAAGAGTATTGTAAGTACATTTTCTTACCCATGGGTTCCCCTAAATGAGAAATAAAACTGTAGACCTATATTTGCCTTTAATATTCCATTCACTTCTGCTGCCTGAGTGTTTGACATGAAGCATGTGCGCTGCAATTTCATCAACAGGCCAGAAATGTTCTTTTCGGCAGTCTTCCTTCCCTTGTCTGAGGCGAGGATGAGACCCCCGCAACGTGGGAGGAAGGGTACGAAGGGGACACACTGGCCTTCCTACCTCTCTCCATCTGCTGGCCCAGAACCAAGCTGGAATCCCTAGGGAGTGAGGGACCTGTTGATGTTCTGTCTCAGCCCTGTTGGACGGCATGCCAGGCTGCAGTGCTGAGGGGAAGACCCCTGTCTTTCTGGAGAAAGCTACATTACATATATTCATTTGAATCTTTCTGTACTTAGCAAAATTTCTGTTGAAGATGTTGCCAGAATGTTATGCTTTTCCCTCATATGAGGTCTGATACTAAGTCTTTTTGAATTTGGTCTTCGAAAAAGCTCAATGAATGTCTGTGCTTCTGATCACATCATGATAAAAGCAATGGAGGCTGTCTGCTTTCTTCTTTTCTAAGACTGCTAGGAAGTTCAGAAATAAAATATGTGCTCAATTATAATAAACTTACATGGGTTTCTGGTACATTTTATCATTCTAAGGAGAATCTGATGTTTTTTTAAAAAATTGTATTTGGCTTCTATAATACTTTAGACTTATAAAATACCTGAAATTCTGTGGTAAATGAGCAGGGCATGTGGAAATATTGGAACCTGTAGGGGCCTATGGGTAAGATTACCGTACTTTCCGGTTTGACCAGGATTGTCCCTGTTTAGCAACATTGTCCCCGTGTTCCGCCCAGTTTAAAATTCTATCCCAGTTTCAGGTTCGCTAAAATTAATTTGAGCAAACACATACCCAACAATCTAGCTCCAAATGGCAAGACAGGGGTGCAGGTTTCCCCAATGGGAATATTATAGACAGCCCCCTCTCCTGTGCCTGATTCCCCCTTCCCCCAACCACTGCCATGTCTGATGCTACTCCAGTTGGTCCTAGTTTCAATTATAAAAATTATGGTAAGTCTATTCTGGGGTAGTGGGAGGAACTAGGTCCCTGGTCTCTCTGAGGTTCCCTTTGCTGTAGGGTTGATGTCCATTAGGCTGTGGGTTTCTTGAAATCCAGAGTTCGTATTTCTTAATTTGCTACTACTTCACTGAGGAGAGAGATGACAAGCCAGATCTCTTCCCCCGGAAGGAGTGGGTGTTCTGGCGGAGGCCACGGAGCAACTTGGTTAGGGCTGCAGGTTGATTGGCTATGAGTGTGAAGGTGGGGAGAAGGAGGCCGTCTGCCTAGGCTGTGGCCTTGGGGCCTCTTGTGTGTGTGAGGTAGAAGGAGATACTGTAAACACTTTTACTCAGTGGAGAAGAGCCCTGTCCTGGGGTAAGCTGGATGTGGACACATGTATGGTGGGCATATGACCCTTCCTGAGCTGGGAGGTAGCTGGAGAAGGGTGCTGGGAGCTGGTCTTGAGGCTGGGTCTTTACAGACAACCCAGTTCTGTTTGATTCTCTAGGCAGACAGTTCACTTTTATATGGGGCCTCAGTGGGAGAGGAGGTCTGAGTAGAGGTGTCTGGGTTTGGCCAATTGCTTAGGACAGGCTGTCACAGGTTGAGTTGTGGCAGCAAGACCCCCAGTATTTCTTGGGTACCTCTCTATGCCCGGCTCTCTGTTAGGCACTTCAGAGAAATAGAAAATACTGGATGAATAAATAGACAGATGGATGGGTCTTACTCTCTGGATGTTGAAAATCAACATTTCAGAGGCTGGAGACACCTGCATATCCATGGGTCACGTACTTACACGCATCAAACCTCATGCTCCCTGTACTCACCACATTCATGCACATGCCCCTATATATTCATGTACCCATGTTCCCCTGCACACACAACTGCACACACCTCTGCTCATGCACATACCCATGCATCTATCTATGCACATATTTATTTCAGAACACGTTTCCCAGGCTTGTGCAAGCTGTGGATTTGGCCACATCTTGGGACTTTGACTTGGGACTACCACCTCTTGACATTTTCCCCTCAAGAAGGGGTTGTTTGGATGCTCTCTCAAAAATCCCCTTCTCCCGTTTCATCAGGTGGCCCCAGGGCAGTGACTTCATCCTTCTGAGCCTCTGTCCTCAATCAGTAAATTGGGGCTGATGGTCCCCCACGCTTCTTGCTTAACAGGGTGGCACCAAGAGCATTCCCATGAGATAAGGAAAAGGAGAGTGTTTCGCAATCTCAAATTGTTTTCCAAACACACAAGTGCTGCTGTTGTTTATCTAGCTCCTGAATCACAGGAATTCCTCTACCTACATGTAGACCTGGGGAGGGAAGGGACACAGCACTGAGGTAGTGAAGTGACCTGACCAGTTTTGAGGCTCTTATTCCACCTGGTGATGCTGGAGGGGTGCGGGCATGGGTCTGTGTGGGGCATGTGTCTCTCTGACCTCGATCTTTACTGGGACCCACTGTTTGGGGTGGGGGATCAGGGTTCTTGACCCTGGCTTTGGGCTCTGGGAACAGGTAAGAGAATTTGGCAAGGGAAAGTGGGGGAGAAGAAAGAGGTAAAACAACTTCATCATAGCCTGAGGCTAGAGAAGTGTCATTGTTCAAGGAAATGTTTTCCTAAATTCAATGCTCATCTAAGCTTCAGTGGAGGCCCACATCTACAGAAGAGGTGGGAGCCCCTCCCTTAGGAGAAAGTCAGGGTTCTGTCTCACAGGCTGTGTGAGGGGGTACCTTCTAGGCATGAGCTGTTGCTGGGGACTTGCCTGGAGGTCATCATGGACCTCCATTTGGTGGACTCGGGAGTTGGGGGGGTGGTGGTTCCAGGGGACATAAGATGGGGTTAAGGCGAGGAGGGGGATCTGTGGTTGTCTGTGACTAGGGACTAAGATACCAGGTGGCTCCCATTGCAATCAGGTATTTGGATATGGGGTCCATGGACTCCTCAGGGCTGCTCCAAGGGGACAGTGATGTGGGAGTATGACTACAGAGACACTTTCCAAGGAGCTACTGTCCAGAAGTTAATGTCCCCCACCCCCAAATCTAGTCCAAGCCCTGTAGTCTAATGTTGGGGGAAACAGGTCCAGAGAGGCAAAGGACTGGTCCAAGGTCGTGCTGAGAATAGGAGTAGAACCTGGGCCTTCTGTCTCCTAGACTCGTGCTTATTCCCGTGCTGAGATGATGGAGTTCTTGCTTGGGGCTACCTTTTATGAAGGATAGTGTGGTGTCATAGACCTATATGAATGAAACTAACTTGGAGTAATGACCTTGTGGGCTGAAGTAGTCCGGATGGACTCCTTGGAGGAGGAGGAAAAGCCTGGTTCTTCAGAGAGAGTAGGTGAACTTTATTTGACCAGGCTGTCACTCTCATTTGTTGAGCCTTCCTGGGTTCTCTTCTTATTCTGTTTTCCTGAGGGGTTGTGAGGTTTCTTCCCCTCATTCCTGCTTTATAGATTTGTCCATTAAATCAACATACATCATCTGAGCTAGTGTGCCAGGCTCTGTGCCCAGTGGTGGGACCCAGAGGTAACCAGGAAGACTGGCCTTGCCCTTGTGGCCCCACAGTCTGATGAAGGAGTGTGTGTGATCAGCTATGTGATCTGGGTCCAGTCCCTTCCCTTCTCTGTACCTCAAGTTCTCAGCTAAGACTGGTGATAACAAAGTCCTTTCTTCCTAATATTTATAAAACTCTCAGAACAGAGCCAGGCACATTGCAAGTGCAAAATCTATATGTGTGTTTTTGTTTAAAGAGTTATCAAAGGAACAGGCTAATTGTAGGTTGTGAGCAAGTGCTGCACAGGAGGGAAAAAGGGTGATGACGTGGGAGCTTTCTGGGGAGCTAGAAATGTTTTCTGTCTTCGTAGGGGTGTAGGTCACAGAGTTGCCAAAACTCATTGAATTGGACTCTTGAGACCTGTACATTTACTCTATGTAAAGCATACTTCCATAAACATAGCAAATATAAATACATGAAAATAAAGGGTAAAGGGAGAATGAGGGACTCCTGAGGTCCTTTTTAGGCAGGGCATTCAGGGAGGGCTTCTGAGAAGAGGTGACATTGAGGGGACTTCTGGAAGAGGAGACGGCTCTAACTATGGTGAAGAAAGATGAAGAAACTGAGACTCTGAGCAGTTTAGGCCATGCTTAGGGTGAAGTTGAGGGCTCAAGAGGGAGAACCCAGGAGAGCTCTTGGCAACCGAGCCTGGGTGGGACCAGGTCCAGGGCTCTAGTCTCTGTGATCTCCCCTGCAGGGAGACCAGTGCGGGCATTTGTTGTGCTTTCTGAGGGTAGTCCCCTCTCTCTCTACGCCTGTGCCCTTTGTCAGGGCCTTGGCACTCAGAGGAGGACTATTTTAATCCATGCGGGAAAGGGTTCCTAAATATGGACTGAGTGCTATGGCAGGCATAGAGAGGCTCCATTTCAGGGCAGCTCCAGCTGCTCCTCTTCCTCAGTAAGGCCCAGGGTATGGGCCCAGGCTATGAGTCTTTCTGCCTTCCTCGGCCACCTCCTCCCTCCCATACCTCCTGTCTCCTACAGGCCCAACTTACTATCTTGTGTGGTCAGGAGCCCAATCTTTGCTGCTAGACCCCAACCAGGGACTTCCCCACCCCCCAAAAAAAATCTGAATTGCCTCTGCCCTCAGCTGCTTCCAGCCTGATGGGAAATACAGAGGCAAAAATAATTGAGGGAGGTGCTAGGAGGACTTTCCAGAGGAGGAGACATTTCAACAGAATCCAGAAGTTTTCTCAAGAAGAGGGAGTTGACTCAGTGGAGAAGTAGACAGGCAAGAGTGCACACGGCATAGACATAGAGCCTGAGAGAGTGAGGCCTGTTTGGGACCAGAGTATATCATGCTGGCCAGAACAAAGTATTTGGGGAGGAGGGGTGGGGATTCTAAAGAGTTAGGGCAGGACTAGTGAAGGAGGACCGGAGAGGGACCAGTGGGGCTGAGACCCCACTGATATCTAAGACCCCACTGACATCCCCAGCTGTGGACTTGTGATCTTATGAGAAAAGAGAGAGGACTGTGGTGCAGGAATGAGATGGTAGCAGTGGGCAGAGGAGTATGTCTAAGAACCAGGCTTGGGGAGAAATGGGGGCCACGCAGGGAGAAGGGGTAGGAGGCAAAGCAGAAGAGGGGTTCAGAGAAGACAGAGCGAGGGAAGTGTTGTGTATCTTGGGTCCTATGTCTGACGAATGGGGTGCCCCTGGCTAGAGCCACCTCAGGATGCAGTTGTGGGGAAGCTGGTACAATGAGGGGGAGTGAGTGAGCCTCTGCCCCCAGTGCTGTGAGCAAGCAGCTGGTGTTCAGGAGTGTGTGGGCATGGATCTGAGGGGCATTCTGGGTGGCAAAGGCAGCAGGATCCAGGCATTCATGGTTACCATGGGAGTGTATGTCCACAGCTGCCTCCGTGCACTCCCACCCTCTAGCCTGGATAGGGTAATGGAGCAGGAACTCCCAGAGCTGGTGGAGGGGCTTGTCCAGCTCCCTTACTCCCTGATGGTGGCGGAGGTGAGATGCTCTGGAGACGGAGGATCAACTGAGGAGCAGCAGAGGCAAGAACCTCCTGTCTTCCTCTCCCCTCCCTAAGCTTGGTTCCAGAGCCTGCCCCACCAATGCTCTGACTTCCCCTGTCCTGCATGGAGGAAATCAAGGATAGGGCAGCTCAGCATCCTGCAGGTACTGAGCTGATCTGAGCCCCAAGCTTGGACGTCAACCCTGTTCCGCAGCCCTGAGCAGGTAGCAAGCAAACATGGCTGGGCCTCAGGCAAGCAGCCCAGTCGGTGCATGGTTTGTACCTGCTTTATCCCTTCTGGGCCACCTACCTCTGCTTGCTGACTTCTCTTCCAAGCAGGACCACTTCAGGGCCTTGCTCATTTCCTGAGATGGGCCGTATGGTTGGACCATAGCCCAGGCTGAGTTAACCTGAGCAAGGATCTCAAAGTCCACCCACCTGATGCCTGCCTTACTGTGATGCAGTCTGTAAGGATGACTCTGTTATTACTCCATTTTACAGAGCTGTGGGTGCTATGAATATTTGAGGTTGTACCGAGTCATTAGAAGAATTCGGTGTCAAACCCAGATCTCATTTCATCACTAGGCCATCACCTCCCTCATCTAGAGTCCTTCCTGACTCCAGACTGGGCAACAAGGTCACCTTGAGTCAGCTGCACCCCTTCAGCAGAAAGGTGGCATTTCTGGACCTGCCCAGCAGCTACCAGGGAAGCTGCAAAATTCCTCAGAAGCTGGGGACTGACTGGGTGGTCATGATCAAGCAATTTACTTTAAATCACTTTTCTTAGTAGTGACAGTTTTATTCCTGTACTCACTCCTGGAAAACTTGACATTTATTTACCTTTACTTCTGTAGGAGTATGGTCTTGACTCCTTCCACTCTAGACCTGGTTCCTTGATGAGGGATGGATGGACAGACATAGGCCTCCAGCCCTCCTGCAGGAAGCCTCTCCTTACGTTCCAGAGATCTCCCTAACAGGCTGGGGACCCTAGACCAGATTTTCATGTCAGCACCTTTCGTTCTCCAGCTTTACCCTGGCACCTCCATTGTGTTTCATGTAGAAGTGCTGGTGAGGTTCACAGTGGAGATGCCATTTCTATGTGCCAGGCGCCATCGTGTGCGCTTCACACATATAATTCCTAATCCTGGGCTCAACCGCACATCCCATCGTCAAAATGAGGCTCTGGGGATCTGGGCCCCCTGGCCTGAACCTCACAGCTGATGTATGATTTAGCTACAAAACCAATACAATTTTTACTTTCCTTATGACTCCTAATAATGGAGGCAGGGGCTTCTCTGAGTTCTGATTCCTTCCAAGCTCTCAGCCCCCTACCGGCACTTCTCTAAGCTGCTTGAGGTGGGTCTTCTTTCAAGTCCAGTCTCAGACTGCAAGTCAGAGAAACTTGGATTTGAACCCAAGGATTGTGACCTTGGGTAGGTCACAGACCTTTCTGAGCTTACATGTCCTTGTCTGCAAAGTGAGGCCAGTGGTGCTGTCTGGATGGTTGATGGGCAAGTGGGCTGTGAACCTGACACTTTCTATGCCTGCCACGTGCAGCTCCTGTACGACAGCCCTAAGGCCCGGCAGGAGGTGGAGCACCACTGGCAGGCTTCAGGCGGCCCCCACATTGTGCGCATCCTGGACGTTTACGAGAACATGCATCACAACAAGCGCTGTCTCCTCATCGTCATGGAATGGTATGCTCGCCTGTCCTGTCTTGGCACCTCTTTGGTACCCCGATGGCCTCCTGGCTCCTGGCCATTCTTCTTGGGAAGCTCATGAAGGCTCCCCTCCCCTGAGCAGTAGTGGAGGGACAGCTGCAGATCTGGCCCATGGAGTTGTGCTGCTGGCCACCAGGATATTCCCACGAAATGGGAAGAAAACTTCAGGGATTCTCCCTGGGTATGGTTTCACTCCATGAGAAGGGACTGGAAGAGCTGTCAAAGAAGGCTGCCAAGCTCCATATGTGGGGTTGGGGTGGGGGAGATTTGGGGAAGAGCAGACATACATAGTCCCCTCAACTTCTTTCTTACCTAGTTTGTGCTCCTGTGGTCCCACCAGATGCTGGGTGTTCGGGGCCTTGAAACCGGAGCCAGCAGCCTCCTCTACCCTGGGCTTCCCCCACTAGCAATGTGGCTCAGCCTTAGCCTTCCTCAGACTCTGGCGCTGTGTCTGGGCCTCCACTCCTCCCTGTCTGCCTTTCAAGCGCCCCCTCACTTCCCAAGTTATAGCTCTTGAGTCAGATTGGAGGTTTAGATCCTAGCTCTGCCACCTACTAGCTGTGTGACCTTGGGCAGCTACTAACCTCTCAATCTCTGTAACTCACCTATAAAACATGGAGGAAGATCTTAATGTAGCCTTCATCCTGTGCTTGACTCCAGTCTATGCATATTGTTTATGGAGTCATCACAGTTTTTGAGGTTGATGTTATAATCCCTGTTTTATAAAAGAGGAAGCAGAACCAGAGAGGTGAAGGAACCAGCTTAGGGCCACACAGGGAGGCTGACAGTGACCGTTTCCCAGGAGAAAAGCAGCAGGACCTGAGGCCTGGTCCCATGATTCCCCGTCCCTGCTGACAGTCACCTTCTCTTATAGCATGGAAGGTGGTGAGTTGTTCAGCAGAATTCAGGAGCGTGGTGACCAGGCTTTCACTGAGAGAGGTACGTTCATGTAGCTGGACCAGTGGAGGGATTGGGCCAGGATGGATGGAACAGAGTTGCTGTGTGATATTAGGCATGGCCTTCCTCCTCTCTGTGCCTCAGTCTCCCCAAGACAGGGAAAAGTGGGATAGAATGTCTGTCACCCCGAGGGGTTTTGTGAGTCTGGCAACTTGTCATAAATTAACTCTCCATGACTTCGTGATGGAGATCTCAAAGAACCTTGATGCCAGTTGAGGAGAGGCAGCACAGGCCTGATGACAGAGGTCCGGGTAGCCTGGGACAGCCCCAGAGGAAACTGGGGTGACTGGGGCGGAGTATGAGATGGGTATTCTGGATGGCAGGAGTGTTGTCACCATCTTGTGATGGCCCAGGTGGGATGACAGGGTGGGGTCTCTAGGCCACTTGACCTTTGACTGGCATCACTGACCTTCTCCTCTTGTCTCTACAGAAGCTGCAGAGATCATGCGGGATATTGGCACTGCCATCCAGTTCCTGCACAGCCAGAACATAGCTCACCGAGACGTCAAGGTGAGACTCCATCACCCAGGCCCGGGGAGCAGGGAAAGGAGTCCTATTCACAGTCACCAGTGGTCCCCAGCCCCCACTGGATGGAGGCCAAGTTCCTTGGTCAGTGTTCAAAGCCTCTGTGTCTAGCCAGATTGTTCTTGACTTCTCCCATAATTCCATGAGACAAGCATGCTGTTTCCGCTCTAGCTAGGTATTTCTTATTTCCTTCAAACACTGTGGAACAGCAAGAATCACTGAGTGCCTACTGCAAGCCAGCAGGCCTTGACAAGGTTCTCACTGAATCCCCGCCCAGCCTGTGACAAAGATAACATTACCATTTTATAGATGAGGAAAGAGAGGCTCAAGAGAGATTGCATTTTTTTGCCCAAGGTAGCACAGTTGCTGCCCAGGAATTCATTTATTCGTTTGCTTATTCAGCTAGGATTTTTGTGAACATGCAATGTGCCTGTGCACAGGTGGGCCTGCCTGGTGCTAGTGGGGCTTCTGTGAAGAAAGAGCCACAGTTTCCACAGACGAGGCCCTCTCTCCAATGCCAGTGTCTTTAAGGAAAGAAGCCATTTGTTGGGCTCTGGAGAAGAGCAGAGGTAGTCCCCACGGCTGGGCTTGCTTGCCCTTCAGTAGGTGGACTTGGGAGATGTTCTGGAGTCTGTCTCCCAACTGCCTGCCAGGGAGGACTGGGTCTTAGAGGTCATCAGGATCAGAAGGATAAAATGCAAACCAAGGCAGCCCGGCATGCACACATACACATGCCTAAGTGTCCACACAAGTACCAGCCACCAGAGCAGACTCTGCAACTCCTGAGCGCTCTGCCCCAGGCCTGGGCCTCACCCACCTTGGCTTATTTCCTTCTCACACTGGGCAGAGGAGTACTCGTGGGCAAGCTGCTGAGCACTGCCAAGCCATATAGTTGTCCTTGGTTTTCAGATATACCTGAAACCATGACAGACTCACCTTCTGGACCCTTGCTTTATTTTGGCCCTGGCTTCTCTTTTTTTAACCAAGGGGAGAAGAGCCTTCTGCAGAGGAGATTCCCTTTGTAGGCTAAACGTGCTTCCTGTTTTTTATCCCAATCCAAAGCTGTCCTACCTCAAATAGAACCTGAGAAATAACTTCACTGGCTCCACACTGGATCTCCATTCATCTACTCTAGCTTTGCTTAGGGTCCCTCCTACTCCAGTCCATGGGCTTAGGCCCTATCCATTCATTAAAAGCCAACTTCAGGGCTGCCTTCTCCATGCAGACCTCCTAACTCCACTCCTCCAGGCTTCTCTGTGCTCTGAAACAGGGAAGAACTGCCCCTGTACAGCTCCTGAGCCCTAAACAGAAGGAGTCATCTCTCTGAGCTCCTTAGGTGGGACTGTCTTGCTGACTCACTCTGGGCTGGCTATAGGATGTACTTGACAACATTGACTCACAAACAGCCTACCTTCCACCAGAACTCCATTTTGGCATTTCATGGCAGTATCACCAACTTAGGCTCAGAAGTTCCTGCCCCTGGGTGCTTGGTGACATTTGGTTATTCACAGCCTTGGCAGAAAACCTGCCTCACTTTCCCTTCTGCCAATGGAGGGTGTCACCTCCCAGCCAACTTGATCTTCCTCATATCTGGCCCACATTGTAGGTAGCCAAGGTCTAGTTGTTTTTAACAAGATAGACCTGGCTCCTCCTGCAGGGAAGCGAGGGAGGCAAGGGAGGGAGAAAGTCTAGCTGAAGATCACCTTGGGCTCTGTCTCCACCTGGTGCCTAACTCCAGACCAATGTTCTCTTTCTGGCCCAGCCTGAAAACCTGCTCTACACATCCAGGGAGAAAGATGCAGTGCTCAAGCTCACGGATTTTGGCTTTGCCAAGGAGACCACCCAAAATGCCCTACAGACACCATGTTATACTCCCTATTATGTGGGTGAGTCCTTGGGACATGGTTTGCTCTCCTTGTCCACACTGGACCTGCTGTGGAGTGAGGCAGCTATGGTTGCAGGAGTCAAAGGGTTAAAGCCCAATAAGGAGGGAGGAGGAGGATTCTGTCTGTGTGCAGGCAGTGACGTGGGGGGCCGGAGGCTGCAAAAATATTCTCCCAAACTTGAGCTTCTGCTTTTGAAAATAGATCCAGGAAAATTCTGGCTGTGGTCTGTGAGCTGAATGACATCACAGCAGCTCTAAATATATATGTGATAAAAGGCTGCCATCGGCTTGGGATGGAGCCCAACCGTGGTTGTTTTTCTCCAGTTTTTACCTTCCTGGGATTCATATTCAGAAAGTGGGTGGGCCTTTCCTCCTACATGAGGGGGATACAGGGCACCAGCCACTTGTGAAGGAGGGTCTCAGGCCAGGGTATGGATGTGGGCTGAGGGTGTGCACATGCTTTGCTTTCTGGAAAAGCTCCCTGCTCCCTGTAAATGGCAGTCCCTAGATCTGGAAAAGCCCCCACTGAAAGTGTCCCTTACCTGAAAACGGGGCCTTACTCAGGGCTCTTCTCCCTCAGGAGAGGTCTTCTGGGAGAGGTGCATAAACGATGGGAGTCCCTGAGACTGTTGAAATGGCACTCTGTTTATCAGGACATATTTTGCTATATTTTAACTTAGATTTCTTCTGGCCTACCCATCTTATTGTACAGATGGGAAGACCATAGCTCCATGGGATGTTACCCAAGCTGACAGTGGAACCCAGAGCCTCCCTACCCACACTTCCCTCAGCACCTCTTTGCCTGTGACCTAGGCTTTGTGATCAGGGGTACAAGGAACACAGGGCTGCTGGTGGGGTGAGGCCCTTGGCAAGACCCCATCAAGCCCCGGACTGGTCTTTTCTCCCTCTCCTTCCTCACCAAAGCTGAGACTGGCAAAGGAACCCAGTCTAGCTAAGGGGCTATCATTCCTTACAGCCCAGCCTGAAAGCAGGTGTGTTTTTCTGGAGTCTGTCTTTTCCTCCCCCAACTTCACACACTGGCTTCCTTCCCAGAAGGTGCCAGACACCAGTCTCCTCTGCCCCACCCTTAGCCTAGGCACCTGCTCCCTACCTTGCCCAGGCTTCAGGCTCCCACCTGGGCGCCAAGACCCTTAGGGCTGAGAGTCCTCCTGTGCCCTCTGCCCTGGTAGCCCCTGAGGTTCTGGGTCCAGAGAAGTATGACAAGTCGTGTGACATGTGGTCCCTGGGCGTCATCATGTACATCCTGTGAGTACCCCTGCTCCACCTCCTGCACCCCACTCCACTATGTACCCATAGCACCACTTTTGCTCCCTACATATGCTTGGTGAGGGGCTTAAGCAAGTCACTGCTAATATAAGCGCCTTACCCTTCTGGTCATGGGACTCCCCTCAGTGAGGCTGCTTAAAGGTCTCCCTGCCAAGGACAGATGGTGTTCCTGGGACATGCCTGGGAGACCAGAGGGCTGGTACTTTGCCATGGTATCTTGCTGCCTGTCTTCCCAGTCAGGAACTTGGGGAGGAGAGGGGGTCCACCTGGTGTTGTCCTCCACACCTGTGCCGAATAACCTCCACCCTTTCCCAGCCTGTGCGGCTTCCCACCCTTCTACTCCAACACTGGCCAGGCCATCTCCCCAGGGATGAAGAGGAGGATCCGCCTGGGCCAGTATGGCTTCCCCAGTCCTGAGTGGTTGGAGGTCTCTGAGGATGGTGAGTGAGACCTCTGTCCTCCCCTGGCCCCCTTAGCCTTCATTCTAGGGATAGCACTTTGGTGACCACCCAATCCATGTTCAAATTCTGACTCCCATATAACCCTAGACATATCCCCTAACCTTTCTGAACCTCAGTTTCTATATATCCCAAATGGGCACAAAACTTGTCTCCTCAAATGTCCTCTAACTTCTGTCTCTCATTGGTATTTTCCTTTGGGAGCATAAACAAGTCTGCCCAGTATTAGTTACCTGTTGCTGCTTAACAGATTACTCTGAACACTCAGTGTCTTAAAACAAGAAAGAGTTATTAGCTCACTGTTTCTATGGGTTAGGAGGATGGGAGCACAGGCTGTGCCTGCCCCCATGGAGCTTGTGATCTTTGGGGAAGATGGAAGGAGCTTCTCTGAGGAACCCTGAAACCCGCTCCCCTGTCTTCTGTAGCTAAGCAGTTGATCCGCCTCCTGCTGAAGACAGACCCCACAGAGAGGCTGACCATCACACAGTTCATGAACCATCCCTGGATCAACGTAAGTACCTCCTCTTCCCTTGGTGGGCAGGGCAGCGAGCCGAGCAGGGCTGCCAGTCGGGAGGTGGTGACTCTGGAGGTCCTTGCATGGGACACCTCCTTGCCACTGCTTCAGTCAGATTTCTTCACCTTCCTGAGTCTCAATTTCCTCATCTCAGATTGGGGTGGGGGAGCCAGTACTATCCTAGGTATCTGCAGGTTCTAACCTGTGAACTTGGGGATCCTTCCAGCAATCAATGGTGGTGCCACAGACCCCCCTCCACACGGCCCGAGTGCTGCAGGAGGACAGAGACCACTGGGATGAAGTCAAGGTGGGTAGACTTTGCTTCTAAAACCCTGTAGGTTCCAGGGTCTTGAAAAGAGGGATTCTGGGGTGGTGACTCCCCAGAGCCTGGGTGTTTGGCCCTTCCCCCACACCTGAGCACTGTGTATCAGTGACTCTGCCAGCGGTCCAACTGTGGCTACACTGCCTCTTTCATGGTGGTCCTCTGGCTTATCCCTCAACGAAGGGGACTTTGACCCAAGCATTCAGTGAAGGGCTTTTGGCCCCATAAATCCCTCTTATGACCAACAACATTTGGGAGGTATGGTCGGCCTAGTTTTAGACACAGGAAGGGCCATGTTGAACAATTGGGCAGCGGCTTAGAGTGCCAGGGCACTCAGGACACGTTCTTCAGGCCCTGGTGCCTTGAACGCCTATGAGGATGACATTCCTTGCAGGTCTAATGATTCTGATCAAGTGGCATTGGTCTAGGTCCCTGTCCTATTTACCCCTGATCTGGTCCCAGGGTGTTACTAAACTTTCTGTGCCTTGGCAGATAAGCTCAGTGTCACCATAAGGGACATAGTAAGGGTTATGTGATGCAAAGGGGTGGGCCCAGTGCTGGGCGCAGAGTGGACACTTGGGCCGCAAAGGCTATCATTGCCATCACTGACATAACTAGGGCACTTCTCAGGGAGGAGGGAGATGGCTTCTGAGGTCGGTACCTCCTGACTGCCACCCCCACCCCATCTGTCCCCAGGAGGAGATGACCAGTGCCCTCGCAACCATGCGGGTGGACTACGACCAGGTGAAGATCAAGGACCTGAAGACCTCTAACAACCGGCTTCTCAATAAGCGGAGAAAGAAGCAGGCAGGCAGCTCCTTGGCCTCGCAGGGCTGCAGCAACCAGTAGCTGATGGGAGTTGGGCATCAGCCGAGCGGGACAGACTGGAGTTCACGGAGGCCTTGAGCCAGAGGGCCCAGGGTCATTTCTTTCTAACAAGAAGATGACTTTATTGTGTTTCAATTTGTCACTTGGACATCAGGATGGGGGATTGTGACTCCAAAACTCCTTCAGAGCCCCAGCCAGCAGGGTCAGAGCCTGGGGCCTGGGGCTAGCAACTGCAGTGCCTTTGACCAGAGTAGCCTAAATAATGGCAGCTCTGCATGACCTTAACCTCCTGTGTCATTGGGAATTGTGACTGGCCTTCCTTTCTTCCGTAGACACCCCTGTAGGGTGGGCAGATGGGCCTGACCTCGGGGAAAGGCAGCCGGCCATTGGTTGCCATGGTGACGGGGACTGTTACTGTCTCTGAATGCTGAGCCAGCCAGCGAGCTAGGGCAGGAGAAGGGCAATTGAGGGTCCTTCTCTGCCTTCGTGTGGGAGGCTGATCTTACTCACAAGGCTTGCCCTTCTCAGGCACATCCCTCTGGTCTTCCCGAGGCCACAAGTCCCACTGCCTGCTTCCCTGGCGGTGCAGCCCTGCCTTGCTGTAAGCCCATCCCACAGGGCTCTTGGAGCTTCCCCGCTGCAGCGTCCTCAGTCCCAGCCAGCCTGTTACTACCCTTTACCCAGAGCGTGGTCTCTCATCTCAACTAAAGGTGGGAGGTATTTTTAACCTTTTTCTACTTTGAAAAATGTCACTGTGACAAAATCCAGTACAGTTCTCCTGCCCCCCACCGGCTCACTGGCTCCCAGGCAGAAAAGCCCTCTCCCTAACGGTTCATTTTCTACCCTGTTCTGATTCATGGCAGGGACTGTCTTGGTATATTTTTGTGAGAGTGGATGACCAGGAACAGGGTCAGGAATTTCCCCATTTATCTAACTCTAGATCCAGAAGGTTGCTGAGTGAAGTTTAAAGGTCTGGTCCTGGCTTCACCACGAGGTAGAGCAGAAAGGGTTCTTTTCTCCCTGGTCTAGGCTTACCCAGCCCCCTACTGCACCGGATAGCCTTAGGGTGCTGAGTACCTAATGTGGGCCTGATAAGTGCCTGACACCCAGCCTGGTTCCTGTGACCCAACTGTGGCCACGAAATATTGATCCCTCTCTTACTGACTGGGAAACTACACCACGTCAGATAGGACAGTGTTGCTGGATTTTACACCCAGATATTAATAAACAACATTTTGGCATTTTCTCCTGGTTCCTGATTTTCTCTTTGTCTACAGGAGTGAACCAAAGTGGCCAGGGGCTGCTGTTTATGCCCACCAGTAATTTCATCCCTACTGGAGAGTGTGCCTCGGGCAGGCCTGGTCATCATACCAGGTGCGCAAAGGTCAGAGGAGCTGATGAATGGCAGCTGCCCCTCGCCCCCAGCTCTCAGCCACCCCAGGGGCATGGCATGTGTGTGTGTGTGACACCCACCTCTGGCCGTGCATGTGCCAGCGCCTGCCCACAGTAGCCACCCCCAGCTGCGCGCCAGCCTGCTGAAGGGCGGGCAGAGTGCCTGCTGCAGCGCTGAGCTATTTTCAGAAGCTGCCAGATTTCATTTGGCAGTGAGAATGCTGGGGAGGGGAGGGGGCGGGACGCTGGAAGACTATCTTTTGACTACTTCAGCAACAGAGCACCCTCAGCCCTCGGGAGCCCTTGCAGGAAGCCTTGATGGGGGCCCTGACAGTGGCATATTTCCCAAGCTTCTATCTTGAAACCTCCCCATTTTCCAGTTTTCCTGAGAGCTCATCTGACACCCGCAGCACTGCCTCCTCCACCCCACATCCCCTCAGGGTGTGGGGGAGGGTGCAGAGATATTGGAAGGCAGGGACAGGCAAGCACTCCCGAGATCCTGAGATGTGTACTGCTCTCTCGACTGGCAACCTTGGACAAGTCCCATAGCTTTCCCAACTCAATTTCTTCAACTTTGTTGTGGAGCTGATGGTGCCAACTCTGTGGAGTCACCTGGTCCCTGGGTGCAGATGTGTGTGAAGTCATCAGTGGGTTACCTGGTACATGGTCTGTGCTCAGAACCCATTTGCCATCCCCAGCATCCTTAGCTGTCAGGGATGAGAGAAGTTCCTGAAGTTGAGGGAAAAGCAGTCCAGCACCAAATCTACCTCTGGAACTTTCCACCCAGAAAATCAGGCCCATGGCGTTTCACTCCCAAGGGCTACTCTCCAGAACAGCACCTTACATCGAGGCCTAGATTCAAGAAAGGTGGCCACTCTTCAGAAGGGCCCTCAGCTCCCCAGATGACTCCTCAGGGTCGCACGGACCAGTGGCTGAGATCTGTCCTCACAGTGTACTTTGCCTATTGGATGCTGACCAGATGCTAAATCAGAGTTTGTCTAGTCACAAAGCTCCAGACAGTCTCCTTCACTTGGCTACTGAGCACTCACTGTGCCTGAGACTCAATCTGGGTGCAAGGAAAGCAGCACGGAAAGCTTCTGAACTTACCTCAGGGAGTTACACTCATGAGGACAAAATATCACATAAATATGTGTTGAATCACAGACTTGACTTGGTCTACAAAGGAAGGATATGACTTGAGAAGGAGGTATCATGGGACAGTTTAAGTCAAGGAGAATTTATGTATCCCTGTGGCTGGGAACGGTGCTTGATAGGTTATTAGACTGAAGGCAGAACTTCAGGGACCAAGGCCTTAGGGACAAGGCGACTTTGCAACCCTTGGCTCTGCCCCTGTCTTTGCCTTGATCTGCCTGCATGGCCTCCTCCACATGCAAAATCATGGCTGCAGCTGTCCCAGTGGGGAGATAACTTGTTCAGGTGTCTGCATACCAATCACTGGGAAGGATTTTTATTGACCATACTTGGCCTATTGCTATTGTGGGGGAGGGACATGCCTAGTCCTGTGACTAGTTGTGTGTGTGTGTGTGTGTGTGTGTGTGTGTGTGTGTGTGTGTGTAGGGGGGAGTGCCAAAGAAGCAATTAGCAGAGGAGAGGATAGAGGAATTGCCTCCATATCTCTCATGTTTGTTTGACCACTTCATAGAGCCCATGAGAATCCTGACCCAACAGCAGGCTCCCTCCACAATGTGACCCTCTCATCTTTGGCATCCAGGATACCTCTCACAAGCCAGGGCTGGGAGACTGAATGCCTGGCCAAATCACTCTCCTTGGGCCTCAGTGTACCTTTCTGTGAAATGGGAGCAAATCTCCAATAATCAGCTGGTATTATCCAGTGAGATAAGAAGCCAAGTGACCACACATTCACATTGGCCTATTCAGACACAGACATTTGCATGGGCTCTAAGGTGGCCTCTCTGGGAGCTTTCAATAAAGAATCTCTAAGAGGTATATACATGTGTGTGTGTGCATGTGTGTATACACACGTGTGTGTGTGTGTGTGTATGTGGACTGTTTCTTCCCACTGATGCTCCTCCTGACCCAGCCGACAGCAGAGTTCTCTGTCTTGCAAACCTGGTGCTGGCAGGCTTCCAGCAGCCTGGCTCATTGCTATTCCACACCAGCTCCTCTCCGCCCTCGATTCAGCCCCTCTGCTGCAGCATCAAAATTGAGCCTCAAAATTCGGCCTTCTGCAACCTCTGCAGGGGTCTTGATGCTTCCAGGCCTGCTTGAAACTCTGGCAGGCATGGGAAGAGGAACCTGGCTGCCTTCGTATCCCTAGTGGGTCTTCATAACTGCCCCCAAACAGCAGGGTAACATTCTTCCCACTGGGCACCCAGCATGTTCAGCACCTTGGAATCCAGGCCAGCAGGCAGACAAGTGTCTGGAAAGCCTCCTATCCTGTGTGTAGGGTGGACTTGAGCTTTGGTTGACTGAGGGCTTGGCAAGGCTGTGCTGCTTTCTGAGGATCCCCATTAGTAAAAGTAGGCACTGACTAATCAGCCAGATTCTTCTGGCACCCTTGGCAGACATGCTGTCACCAGCTGATGTATTGTGGGAATGCTTGATGGTTGCAGCAAATCATGTACTTTGCTGGGTCTCAGTTTTCTTACCTCTTAAGTGGGAATAATCCTCACAAGGGCAGGGCAGGACTGTGGTGGAGGAGCTGAGGTGGTTAAGTCCAAAAGCCTTGGTCACCAATGCAGTCCAAGTGTCTGCTAGGTGACTCTCCAGTTTGCCATGACTCTGCCAGCTTTGCCTTCTCTTCCTTTCCCCTGACCAGGAGATGGCAACTGGTGACTTAAGGAAACTATTTCCAAAGGCTCAGGGCATCTGTCAAAGCAGGCTAATTGGGGTGTGGGGCCACCTGCTGGTCACCCAGGTGAACATTCAGCAGATGGAGATGCCTACTGTGTGCCAGAGCTTGGGGGAGCTGTGGTCCTACCTGGGTAGAGGGAAGACCATAACATCATAATGGTTGCTGCCATGTACTGAGTGTCTACTGTGTGGCAGGACTGTAATGGGGATTTACATGCATCATCTCACTTGGTCCTCACGTTCTTATTTACGGATGGAGAAATGGAGCCCCGCTTGCTTAACCACTGCCCTCTGGGCTGGAGAAGTCAGAGGAAGCAATGCTACTTTTGGTCAGGGACAATCACAGAAGGCTTTGCAGTGGTGATGCTCTGAATGTGAAGGGCTGGCCAGATTTGGATAGACAAAGATAGAGGGAAAGGACATTCCAGCTGGTAGGTAGAGGGTGAGCCATGGTGAGGAGGGAGGAATGGGGTATACCTGTGTGAAACACAGAAAAGTCTGTTGAATGGGTGAAAGCAGTCATAGCAGGGAGGTCTCTCATTTCCTCTTTTCATCTGTAGAAAGCCAGGGTAGGGACCTCAGGTAAGACAGTGAGCACCTGGTGTATTGTCTCTCTCATAGCACCCCCAAGACAATTTCTTTGTGGTGGATGTCCTCCCCTCTCCCCACACCCCCATCTGCCTCTCCTGGAGATACACCATTTTTGAGAGTTTGTCAAACAGTTACCCACCTCATCTTGCTTCTGTGGCATGAGAAGTGGGTCCGGAGTTGGTTGTCACGTGCCAGGTCTTTTCACATTGGACTCTCTGGGCCCTCAGGATGTGGAAGTGGAGTCCTAGGGGCCCCTCTGACTCCTGCTTTTAGCAGAACTACTGCAGATATTGGAGTTTCTCCTGTGATTTAATTTTAACAAGAGTTTATGTGCTTAAAAAAAAAGTTTATGGAGCACTGAACTAGACACTTAACAAAATGGATCTCAAATCCTGTGGGTAGGCACTGGGAAAACGGCTCAGAAAGGCTAAATGACTTGCTAATGTTTGCGATAAGGCTCTGACATTGTGAAATGACTTCAAGATTGTCCTTTGTCCCACTGTCCCTCCCTCAGAGACTCCAGATGCCATGGAGACAGGCAGAGAACAGCTGCTTCACTATCTGGTGGGCTGCAACAAAGTGCTCACCAGGGAAACAGAGAACTGGGTGACCATGGCACTCTCAGGCAGGATTGCTTTCCTCTTCCTGGTGGGGAGTTCAGAGGAAGTTGGGGCAAAGAGGAGGTGACAGAAATGAGGAGGCATTGGGGAGATGCTATATCCTGAAAAAACTGCCCCTGCTGCAGGGGTAATGGGTAAGCAGATTATGCCCATCTTCACTCTGCGGTCATTGGTATACACAGCAAGCCGGGGAGACCAGCAGGACAATCAGTCCTCACACATGGTAGAAACAGATCCTCAGTCTTGACCCAGAGCAGTTCAGAGGTCCTCCCCAGCACAGCTTCACTTCCAGGCGAAGGGACCTTGGCTCATGGACATGTGTCCCCACTTCGGCTGCTGGGTCTGGATGGGAGTTCTTCAGGGTCTACTGAGGAAAGGCCATGCAAGTGAGCTCTTCCAGCAACCAGGGGCACAGAGATTAGGAAAAAGGAGGGAAGGTGAACAGAAGCAGGCAGGCAGGAAGAGAAAGGAGAAAGAAGCTTTATTTATTATTTATTTTTTAGTTGTTCATCTAGTTTGTTCCCTGAAGTCCCTGGTCCTTATAAAAAAGAAAGAAAAAAGGGAAATATTTGTGATACCAACCAAACCAGAGAATGGGACAGGCTTCCTATTAGGGAGGGAATTATAGAACCCCATCCTCCTAGGCTCAGACCCTGGCCCTGCCGTACATCACCTGTGGGCTCTTAAGTACTTTATCTCAATGCCACTCAAGCCTCAGTGACTTCATCTGCAAGTGGGTATAACCCCTGCCTAGGAAGGCTACTAAAAGAATAGAAATGTAAACAAGATCATGTATGGCGTATCCCTGGTTCACTTTGGTGCTCAAAACATGGGCTCCAAGGAATGACTGGAGCAGGCCTGGCCCAGTACTCAGTATCCCAGTCCCTCACTTGCAAAAATTTAGATAATTTTAAACAAATGAGTATACTCATATTACCAGGAACCCAGTCAGAATATAGAACATTTCTATGGCCTCAAACGGTTTCCAATTATTTTCCCCTACAGCAAATGCTGATCTAATTTCTATCACCATAGACAAGTTTGCCTATTCTAAGAAATTCATATAAATGGAATTATATAATATAGAAAAATGTAGCTTTTTTGGTGTCTAGCTTCTTTTGCTTCTTTTTGAGATTCATCCATGTTGTTTTATAAGTAATTCTTCCCTTTTTGTTGTCTCTTTTAGTTGATAAGTAATATTCTATTTTGTTACTCTGCCACAATTTGGTGATGGTTTTAGTTTCTGAGTATTATGGAAAAAGCTGCTATGAATATTCATGTAAAGTCTTTGAACATGCTTTCATTTTGGGGAGTAAATATTCAAGTAATGACAAGTAAATACCTAGAAGTAATATTTCTAGACATACATTAAGTATAACTTTGTGAGAAACTGCCAGATTTCAAAAGTAGTCACATAATTTCACATTCCCACCAGCAATTTCTGAAACTTCCACATATTCCCCATCCTCATCAACATTTGTTGTTATGGTCTTTTTTATTTTAGCTAGTCTGGTGGCTATTGGGTGGTATTTATTGAAGTTTTAGTTTGCATTTCTCTGGTGACTAATGATTTTGGGAACTTTTTGTTGGCCAGTTTTATCTGTTCACATCTAATTTAGTCTTTTTTGCAACAGTGGATGGTTTACCTTTTTATTATTGAGTTGTGGGAGTTTTTGTATAATCTGGATATTCCTTCATTGTCATAAATATAAGCTGGGAATGGTTTTTTCCCACTGTGGACTACCTTTACATTTTCTCAACTTTTGATTTATAAGCTTTTAGGTTTTTTAACATTCAATTTATCATCATTTTTTTTTTTTATGATTAGTTCTTTCCATTTCCTCTCTAAGAAATCTTTACTTATGTCAAATTTACAAAGATATCATTTAATGTTTTTTTTCCCCTTTCCTAGAATCTGTAAAATTTTTGCTTTTACATTTGGGAATATGACCAATCTATTATTGATTTTTCAATATGTTGGGAGCTCAGAATTGAGATTTATATATTCCCAGATGGCTACCTAGTATTTCCAGCACCATTATTGAAGACAAATAAATATTTCTTTTCCTGTTGAACTGTTATGACTCTTAAAAAAAATCACTTGCCTGTATATGTGTGGGTCTAATTAGGACTCTATTCTCTTCCATTGGTTACCTGGTTGTGTATGTATTTTCCAATATCATACTGTCTTGATCACATTTAATCCATAAAGAAGGCATATCTTTCTATTTATTTAGATCCTCTTTAATTTTTCTCAGTAATATTTTATAGTCTGTATATCTTGCATTGCATTAAATCTAGTATTTTTTCATTCTTAGATGCAATTGTAAGTAGCATTTAAATTTTGTTAAATTTCCCAATAAAGCATTACAGTTTATGAAAACAATTGATTTTTATGTTGCTCTTACATTCTGTAACATTGCTGAACTTATTAACTTATTAACTCTTAATAGTTTTCTATCTTCAAAATGTTAATTATGAGTAAAGAGTGCATGACTTTTTCCTTCCCAATCTTTATGCTTTCATTTTACTTTCCTGTGCAGTGGCTGAAACTTCAAAGACAACGTGGAGAGAGCAGAGTAAGACAAAGTAGCTATGGCTTTGTTTCTTGGGAGGCCATTTTTATGACTGGAGGAATGACATGCTGTGATTTACTCTTAAAAAATCAAATTCTTCTGACTGCCTGGGAAGAATCATAGGTGTACAAATGAAAGCTGAGAGACCAAAAATGATGGCGCAGAATTCCAACCGAGAGAGGGAGTTGTCTTGGCTCCGGATGATGGGAGTTCTGGGAGGAGTTAGAGTCACAGAACTTGTGGTGGAAGGGATGTGGAGAAAGAACTGTTGCTTAAGCTGCTGGGGAGATGGAGGGGCTGTTTATTGATATGAGGAGACTGAGTGGGAGCTACAGTTTTCAAGATCCGATTAGACTTTCAAGGTCAGGAAGGCAGTCAGTGATAGCGCTGGAGATACAGCATGAATCCAAAGACACAAGACCAGACAAGAGAAGATCAAATGTAGAAAGGGACTAAAAGAGATTCAGTCTTGTGGCAAATGTTGGGGAGACAAGAAGGAACCAGGAACACAGACTGAGAGGGAGCAGTGAGGTAGCAAAACAAACAAACAAAAAATAATTAGAGTAGTTTCTTAGAAGTCTCTTGAAACAAATGTTCTAAGAAAGGAATGGTCATTGTGCTGAATATTGCTGAGCAGGAAAAATAGGACAGAGACAGAAAAAAAAATCAAATTTTCCATCACAACATCCTTGGAAGCCTTAATACAGGCATTTTAGTGGAGCTAATGGGATGGAAGCCCAACTGGAGAGATGGGAGCTGTAGATAGGGAAGCAGGGACAGGGAAGGGGAATGGTGGCCTTTCTCCAGGCAAACAATGAAAAGCCTGGAGGAGTCTAGGCATCTGCTGAGGGACTAATGTGCTCACTGGCCATGGAGAAAGAGAAAAATGTACCCTGTGCTCTGGAAGTCAGGGCTTGGGTCACTCAGGGTGGATGAGTTGACAGAACAATTGGGGTAGAGAAGAGAGGATGAAGTAGGCACAGGAATCCCGCCCAATGCTGTTCCTGGCTTTCTCTCACAAGACTCAACTTCAAGAAATCATCCATGCTCATCACCAGGAGGGATTAGCTCCAAGGAGGATGGGAAGCTAGACTCCACAGTGCAGAGAAGCTGCCCAGCTCCAGGTCCCTTATGTGTGAAAGCTGCTTATTTTCTACAGGTAAATTTGTCATAAAAAGTGACATATTCATTGGAAAACTGCAAAAGTGAAAAAGAGGAAAAGGTTACTTCTTGGCATATTTTACTCTTGTTTGTTTCTACTTACAATTACTCTTGCATAATTAGAGCCATATTGTGAACAGTTTTGGGTCTGATGAATTTTCACTGAATATTACATAATAGACATTCTCCTTGTTGCTATATCATTTTTATTGTTATTACTGGTAGCATAAAATTGCATAGAATAATGTGCCACGTTCAATCAGTTCATCCTCTGTGAGGTTACTTTTAATATTTATAGATAGTATTGCATTGAATATATATCTATATATCTATATTTATCTGGAGTTTTCCCTGATTCATTTTCACAGAGCTAACATTTCTGGGATTTGTGATACCCACTAGACATGTTTCTGGTCACGGGTCATCTAGATTTCCTCTCCCACATCCAAGTATCACACAAGGTAGCCTATTTTCATATTCCTAACTGCTTGCATATTGTCATTTAAAATGGTCCTTTTAATTTAATAGACCAAAGTGGGGGTGACTTATTGTTGCTTCAATCTGCCTTTCTTTGATGGTTAGAGAATATGTTCATTTTCCTATTTGTTCATTTACTGGCTCTATTTCCCCTCATGTGGGGGAGCTTCTATCAAGTGACCCACATTTGTGCCTTTCCCAATGGAGGCTCTGAATGACTCACCATACCCTGCTGGTTGCCTACTACAGCAATAAGGTCAAACTTAGTTTTCTTGAACTGTTTCCCCATTCCCAGTTCTCATGGTCACATGTTTCCTACCAAAGGGCTTATCTGGTTACTGCTGCCCAATTTTTAGAACCATTTCCCATGGTTAGACCCACATCCTGACACCTAGGAACCATGGAATAGTCAAAATAACCTCTCAGTCTGCTCTGCAGACTCTTCTCTAAGTCAGTTGTTGACTCTGCCTCTGGTCACTTCTAGAGGAACCATTGGAAAATACACCTTGACTGACTGACCAATCTAGTCTCTGATTTTTAGGAATTCTCCATCTTCTGTCTCCATTCACCTGCTACTTTCCCAAAGGAAATCTCAGGACCATGGTCACACTGACCTTGTTATTGTTTACAAATATTTTTGCTTCTTCTCTCTGTATTTTCATTATGACACCTCCATTAAGAGTGCCTCTCTTTATTACTGAGCCATGTACAATTGCACTCATCTTCTGAGGTCTTCCTGGATTTTTCCTGTCTGCTTGGCCTCTCTACCTCTGAACATCCATAGCCTACAGGGGCTTTTTGAGAGGTCCTCAATAAGTAATCCTTTCCCTAATTCAACTTCTAAACAAGTCTAGAAATAAAAACTCAGGCAGAGGTCAAAGCATCACCTTCTTCACTTATGAAGGTTGGGGGGGTTGGGAGAAGCAGCTTAGAGTGAGACCAAATGATTCACCTGTGACTGATCCCAGAATCTCAGAATGAGTTTGACTTCTTCCCTGCCCCCAGTCTCATTTGCTTTGGATGAATGAGGCCTGGGGTATGATAGCCAGTGGCAACCAACACATAGAAAGGAACATCAAGAGTGAGAACTCTACCCATGCACTATCCATACCAGGGAGAAGTGCTGAATCCTGTCTTGAGTTGTTGTCTAGTCACTTTCTTTGCATTGTTGCTTCAGATTCACTGTGAACTCTTTAAGACTAAGGTTTTCAAAATTTCTTATATTCACATTGTCTTTGAGTGAGTGAAGAGGTGTGCTCTTAGCAAGTTCCTCTTTCTCCACGCACACCTGACCTAGCTAAGTCTGAAATTCTGTTCTGAAGGTCTCATTTTCTATTGATGATGCCTTGAATAGATGGAGAGCCTATGGGAGTAGGCCAGGATATGACCACTGTCATTCACTAAGCCTCAGTCAGGAGGGTAACAGGCCCTTTCCTGAGAGTAGTCATCCATGAAAGTTTGGGGCATGGAGGCACAGTTACTCCTGAGATCCTGGTACTAGGAATGAGACGAGAGCCAAACAAGCAGTTGGAATGCATGGAAATACTTTGCTCAACTCAAAATTGTGCTAAGCTCCTTGTTTTAGCCTTTACTGTACCAGCTGATGAATGACCAGATTCCCTAAGGTCTGGGGATTATTTTAGCTGGGCAGAGGATTCCATGGACAGAGCAAGTTTACAAGCTCCATTGCTCCACTGACTGCTGCTTTCTAGAGGAATTTAAGCCCTCACACAGTTTGGAGCCCACCTGGTAATGCCTGGATTCCAGAGCTGTGGGTGCACACACATCATTGCACCACAGTTAGAAAAAGATTTCTCTAAAAATAACCACCGAGGAATATTTAATTTGAGAGCAAGACTGTGACTAATGCATGAAACAGAGAGAGTCTGTGTGACAAGACACAGTACAATAATGGGGAGAAATTCATGTTCGACCTTTAAACTAATGCAAAATGAAACAGATCTAAGCCTTGGCAGCTAAGGACCCCTGTGGCTTTAGGGAAAGTGGCTATGAGTAGTGGTCACGGAGGAAAGCCAATGGGACATGTGGGTCTTAAGGGTGTTACATTATGGAAATAGCTCAGGGAAATCAATACCTTTAGTATGAGAGAAAGAGGTCTGGTGCTGAGCTAAGTGCAGGCTGGTGAGAGGTAGACCAACTGCGGTGATGGAGCTAGCTCTCAAAGGCTCACTCAAAAGAGAAGTAGGTTCCTCAAACTCAAGGAGACCCAGGATTTCTGGAAAACAACCCGAGTCTGTGTGAGAACAAGAGTGAGTGATGAGTGAACATTTAGCCTGTGCTAGGCTATGTACTGAGAACTTTGCAGACATTTTCCTCATGAACTTCCCTGATGTGGAAGTGCTGGTATTCCCACATGCCAGAGGAAGAACCTGGGTTCAGAGAGAGTAAGTTACTTGACAGGAGTCACCCAGATGGGAAGCGTCTGGAGCTGGAGAGTCTTCAAACTCTATTTGCTATTGCTAGGTCACTTAAAACTTGAAACGCTCAAGGACTCATAGCAGCTAGAGGTATGGGTGGGGCAGGTTGAGTGTAGGTGTGGTTTTAGCAGAAGTGACCCTGGGCGAGTTCTCATGAAATTTGCCATGGCTCCTGGAGTGGCAGTTTTCCAGATCAGGACAAATTCCCCAATCATTCCATAATTCATGACTGCATATTATAAATTCTGATCCATCACCCTCAGTGCTAATTGGAGAACAAAATAGTCTCCATTCTCAGAGTTGCTCTTCCTCAGTGGTAACAGGGTGAGTAATGGTCCTGCTGCTCCCTGGGTCAGGGTCCTGCATGTTCTGAGTATATAGCCAAGGTGAGCTTCTTGTGAGAGAGTTTTTCAAGTGCCTTTTTTTTGCATCCTTTGCTAAATGTTTCTCGAGGAAGAGGTTAGCAGTGGTCTCTGATCAGATCCAGGGCCAGTTGTTTCTTCACATGTTTAATGATGTTCTTTCCCTAGACCCTTAGCATGAGCAGGTTTGTGGATGACAAGCAAAGTATTGAGATCATAGCTGAAGCAGTGGGACCCAGAATCCCTCATATACCCTGGAGATTTGACTCTGTCAGAAGCTATACTGCTCCTCTGCTCTGACCTTGGGAGGCAAGGAGTGAGCCTATGCTCAGGGTGTCATCTTGAGAATCAAGGAAGGATTGGGTCCAAGAGGAGAGGAAAACTAGGAGAAGTCCTGAGTGAAGAGTAGTTCTGCACGGGCTTTCTCGGCTGCTCAAAGAATTGGGGAATGTGTAGTGGTGACTCAGTCCTTGCCTAGGTAGCTCCCCCAACAAGCGGAGGATCTCCTCGAGGTTCATGGTTTTCCTCATGTTTCTCATCTTTGCTTGTGACCCAAAACCTGGTAATTGTTGGTGCCCAATGTTATGGGACCCAGCAAGGGCCAAAGACCTGACCCAACCTTCCACTCTAGTCACATCTCTCTCCACTTTCCACTTGCTTGATCACTCGTCATATCCTAGTGCCACTAGCCTTTCCCTCCTTAGAAACTTCAATTCTTCATCAGGCTTATCTCCCCAAATGCTGCTCCCTTTGCCTAGAGCACTTTCTCTCCTTTACTTGGTTGCTTTGTCTGCATTATCAGGTTCCAGTTTAAACATCATTTCCTCCAGGAAGTCTTCCCTGACTTACCAAACTAGGTCAGGCCCCTTGGCGGATGCTCCCTTTTGTACACCGTACTTTTCTGTCCTAGTACTTATGTCTCTAGAGATCTGCTTGTGTGCTAATTGATTTACTTTCTCTTCTCCCCCACTAGAGGGTAAACTCTGTGACAGGAAGGACCATGAACCATCTTCCCTGAACCTGGTCCATAATAGGTGCTCAATAAGCATTGGTGAATGAATGATTAAAATATCTCCTACTTCAAGGTGAAAAGTATAAGGAGCTGGTGGGAGCAAGGTCTCAGTTCCCATTCTAGCCCCAGCCCCATAACAACAGAGAGAGGGGGCAGGTGGTGCGAAAGCACACAGGCTTCGTTTTGCACTTAACTCAAGTGAATTGGTGAAGGCATTGCAATTGGTTGCTTTTTATGTGTAGAGAAATTACCTCTGTCCTGATTTGCAATGTCTGTGCTATTTTGGGCTGTTTTTGTCTTTTGGGCCTATTTGTATTAGAGCAATAATTTCACCATTTGGCTACGCAGAGGACCCATTAATATTACAAATATGGTCCCATAAAATTCACTTCTTGACATTAGAATGTTTTGTTGCTAATTACTCTCCAAGGTTTTTAATTTCAATTCCTCCTTGGTGACTTAGTACAGAAATTCAAGGGCACAGTTATTTCCCCCAAAGGGAAAGGAGAACTAAGCAAAGCCAAGTTTCTATTTTCCTTCCAGGGGTATCTTATTTTTGAATTTATTGCCTCCCATTTTCCTGATTAGAAAACAAACAACAAACAAAAGGCTCATTGGAATAAATACATAATTTCTGGAAAAAATAAAGCTAATTTATTCAAGCCATATTTGCTACGCACCTACTATGCATTAGATCCTGTGTGCTAGGCACTAAAGATGCCAAAATAAACAAATGAAACCAAAAAACAGCATGGCAGTATCATGTTAACTAGGAAGTTTACAGTCTTGAATGTATAGGAAGGAACACTGAGGAGTCTATGACTTCTAGGGGTGCTTCTTATGGTGGCATTTGATAGCTACAGTCCACCCAGAGGTGCCACATCAGTCAGCAGTGGCTGAAATCAGAGAGGCTTTTGTCCATTGTCATTTAAAAGGCTATGGCAAAGAATCTGCATTTTAATAATATTTTGAATGGGCTGATAAAACAGGAACAGATGGCTAAAGTTTGTCATTTTAGGGAAAATAATGAAATATTACACTGCTTAATCTGTCTCTTTTTAACACTCTTCCCCATCCCCTCCCCACTGCAAAGATATTCAGATGCAACAAAATTTAAAGTAAAATACTAATAATATCTTCTTAGTCACCAAGGTCTCTTCACCTGAAAAGACCCTAATTTTGTAAGCCATGTCTATGCTAACTTATTCAATTAGCTCTTGATACCAACATTGCTTCCTGAGAGGAGGTTTCCTAAGATGTTACTTTGGGGGAACATAAGGGGTGGTGGTGAAGTGAGACGAGCTTAGGCATCTCTCTGTCATGAAGAAAACTCACTTCGTAGATGCATTACTAACCAGAGCAAAGGAACCTAACAGGGTAACTTGTATTTTTGAGTCAACTACCCTCCCTGCCCCTGGATTGTATAAATTGTGGTTTATAAATGTGGTGATAAATTCTGGTTTGGGGCACCTCCTGATGCAGAGAAGGCAGAATGTCATCACTATCATTGTCTTTCATTTGGACTTGCCTCTACACCATGGAATTTCTCTGAAGTTTTTTACCATCCTGCTTGGACAGAGCATCAGATGAGATCGACTGCTGAGAGAGGGAAGTTGGTGCTGCTCTGGCATCATTGCCAGAAACTCCTGGGAGAATGAGCATTAGGTGCCACTTGCCCATTGCTTGCTGATTTCAGTAGCAAGAGCCTCCAGGATGCTCCTGGATAAACATCATCTTTGTGGCCACACATTATTTTATGAGCTGAGTCATCAGACTGGCTGGCTCCTTAAATGCTGCTTTCTGATTCTCCAGGCAGCAGAAAACAAGGAGAAAAGATATAAAGTATAACTCATTTAGCTTTGTAGAGGGTCAGTCTCATTTGCTAAAGGTGGTGGGGGATTTAGCTTTATGGAATTTGCTTATGTTAAAAATTATTTATTAAGTTCCCTTTATGAGAAGAGGAACTGTTTGCATTTCTTAGACATTATATTCAAAATTTGTTTGGTTATGGGCTATTTTTTAATAGCGATCAGTCTTAAAGCATTTCCTGCTGAAAACTTGATTCCTTCCTCACTCATCAAGTTGCAATTCATCATTCAAGGTAATGAGTTCAACCCCAAAGTAATAGTGACATGTTAAGTCAAACTGCAGACTCTTGTTTCTTAGATAAACTGCTCCATGTTTATTTATTTTTAAAGGAAAGGTACAACTAGGAATGGAGACAAGCAGGCAGTCAGGTAGGACAAGAGACAAGGAAGACACATTTTATTTTATTTCTATTTTTAGTTGTTAATACGTGTTATTTTCCCCCCAGACCTGGGACTTGAACCCAGGGGTATGTGGCCTGCTCCTTGTAAGGCAATTGACCTAATCATTATTAAACCATGTTTATTTTTGATTTAGTTACTAAATACTATGTCTCAGTGAATTTGTAATTAAAGCCAATGTGCCTATATCAAGGAAATTTACTCTAACTCAAGTTTCTGAATTTGGAGAAAATTTTCCAGTTCTCTTTTCCAACCTCTTTTATTACGGTCTTAGGAAACAAATAGATCACTTACCTAAGAGTATATGTTGAATTGCTCTTAGGTCACAGGCACTGTTAATCTCTGTGTGGGGAAGAAATAAATGAGCAGAGGTTGTCACTGGAGAAGGAAACAGATGTTTGTTAATGTGCAAGTTGGACATAATTGATCTCCTGAAGGAGGTGGCATGAATAAATGCTATAGTAAGGGTCCTCAAGGGATAGCAAAAATCACATTGGGGAAGCTTTTCTGGGGAAGATAACCCTTGGACAGTGAGGCAAATTCAAAAGTTTCAAGAGAGGAGAGTACATAGGCTGAGGGATACTCTGCAGAGGCCCAGTCAGAGCCAGAAAATACAGACGCTGCTGCCTGGAATTAGGATGATACTGTGGATTTATGGGAGAATAGTTTCTGGGAGGTGACAAGATCAGAAGCCAGAAATTCGGACACTGAGAGTCAATGAAATAAAGAGATCTGGAATGGATGATTCTCCTTCCAAGTCAGATAGAGAGAAAAGGAAGAGAGAAGGAATGCGAGATGAGAGTATCGACAGGGCAGATTGACACAGGGTCTATGGAACATAATAGGGTAAAAATAGGGGACAGAAAGCAACAATAGTGCGCTGAATTCCTGGGAATAGTGAGAAGGATCAGGCGTAAGCCTAGGTGGTGGTGAGAACACAGGGAGAAAATGAGGGTAAAGTCCTTAAGAGTCTTGATTTTCAGAGGCAAGTTGGAGGTCAGGTCACATCCTGGCGGAGGTGTGCATGTGTGGGGCGAGAGTGGATTGAGATCCTCACTCAGGAGAGATAAAGAGCCTGTGAAAAATTCAGAGCTGATGCTGTGGGTACAGCAGAGCAAGTTCATAGTCTTGGGGAAGGCTGACTCCATGATGTGTATTATGCCCTTTGTTTTCATTTTAGTACAAACAGCAAGACTGTAGCAGTCTGCGACTTATCAAATTATCTCATTCTTACCTTGACCCCTTCTTTTCCCCCTCACTAGTTTGTATTTATACCTGCCCACCCCTAAACTGAAGATTGGGACTGTCTTCATTTCTGAAGAACTCATCATTTAAGATGGATAAAGATTGGGAATAAGAGAATAAACTGGGGAAACTAGTCTTTAGGTTATTGGAGCTTATCATGTACATCAGCCAATGGAATGAAATTAGAAGATGAAATAAAAGTTTTAAGGTTGGTTGTTCACAAGCTCTGTGCACTTGGCCCCACTTACTGGATAGGTCCATGGAGAGAGCTTTGTGGGAATGTGTTTTCTTTTCATGGTGACCATTGGGTAGTAGAATACTACTTATCTTTCTCAGACAGTTAGCTACATAAATAAGGAGATCTCTTTTATTAAGTTGTCCTTGGGCAACAAAACAAAACAACCCGACCCAAACCAAAAAACTACCTGATTATTGAGAAACTCAATAGTTTACAGAACATTTTCCAGGGGGCAGGAGTGGGTAGCCTTCATTGGTGAGAGGATGACACGATAGACTGGTAACTGGGAGTGTGTGGCAACAATCCAGGTGAATACGGTGAGACACGGGAGGTGTAACCAATCATAAAAGACATTGTGAAGGGAGAATCAACAAGATCTGTTGATTACTAATATATTATTTTATTAATCGTATTTGAAGAGTGGGAGTATTTAAGAGTGAGGGTGAGGGTGAACACCAGGTCTTTGACTTGGTGGTGCTGGTGACAGAGATGGATAGATCTGTGGAGTTAAGGTCTTTGAGAGTCACGTGGTCCAGATGCAGGTGAAAAGGAGAAGTACTGCAGTTGCCAAAACTATCCTGGTCTTTGTTGAGGGTCACAAGTTAGTGAGTGAATGGATTCTTAGGGAGGAAGAAAGGAGTAAACTCTCCCACCGGAGCCAGAAACTCAGAATGGCGTAGAAGGCAGAGATCTAGGAGCAACAGATACACTGTTCAGGGTCGGTACCCAAATCCCAACAAGAACATGCTTCCTTACTAAAAAGGTTACTGTGATGGTTCAGGCCCTAAATAGGATAACTCAGAGAAACAGGAGTCAAGGAGGCATCAGTAGCTTCGGTCTAAAAGTTGCCCCCCAAACCCAAGACCGAAAGGTGCAAATATTTTCCCCCCGCCCCGCGCAAACCCACCCCTCCGGTTCTTTCGTGGCGACCCTGTCCTGCGGATCCCGGAGATGCATTGGACAGCCCTTTCCAGGGATATGGCCATGACAGTGCTGTGGGTGACACTGGGATGGGTCCCAAAACGGCATCATTCGTGCCCTTCCCGGCTTTCCACTCCCCGACTAGGGGCCCGTGATCTCAGTGTGACTGGCGGGAGGCCCGGGATGCTAAAGTCCGCGGGGGTCGAGCGCCTTCCACCTGCTCAGTCCCGCCTCCTCTAGTGTGTGCTGCCACCCAGAACCCCGGGTTTGCTGAGGAGTCAGTCCCGACCCCCAGCGGGCCGTCCAATCACCTCTCGTGGACTTCTCTCCGCTGGCGCGCCGCGGAGGCTAGTGGGCTCGCGCGCGAGCCCGGGCGGCGCGAGCCCCCGCGCGCCGGGGAGTGGCGCATGCGCGGGCGTCCTGCGAGCCCGCTGTGGAGAGCCGAACCGCGGCGGCGCCGGGAGCCGAGCAGTGAAGCTGTGAAGAACCGAGCGGCGGCGCGGTAAAGGCGGCGACGGACAGGTGGCGAGCCCTCGCTCGCGCCGCTCGGGACGGCGGGGCTGCCGGCAGAGCCCCGCGGTTGGGACGTGGCGGCGGTGGCGGCTGCATCCCGGACGGCCTGTGAGGGATGCGCCGCCCACTGCCCCGCGCCGGCTGACCGCCCCCGCTTCGGCTCGCGGTGCGCCACAGCCGGGCCCGCGGCCGTCCCTGCTGCCCGGCTGCCGCGCCCGCGGGGCCGCGTTCGGCCCAGCCATGTGGACCCCTACGGAAGAAGAGAAATACGGCGTAGGTAGGTGAGGCTCCGGCCTGACCGCGGTGGGGGTTCGGGGGACGCGCCAGCGCTATCGCGCCCGTGCCGGCCCCGCCTCGATTCGCGCCCGCGCCGCGCACCCCCGCCCCTGCCCGCAGGCTGCGCGGTCTCGGTGCGGGGCGAGCGCGGAGTGGGGGTGGCGCGGGCTCCGGTCTCGGCGTGCGGAGGTGGGAGCGGGTCTTCACGCACGGGGAGGGCAGCAGGGGGCGCTGGCGGCGCGGCCTCAGCAGGTGCGGCGGGCGAGAGGCGGGCCGGGTCCCTGAGGCTGCCACGGTGTGGGGCGCAGGGCAGTGTTACCCAAGAGGCCAAATTCTGGGAATGTTTCCTACGTCCCCAAACCTCAGTTTTAATGAGTTTCCGCACCTGAGTTGATGAGCCCGATGACTGTTTATTTTTGGACTGGAATCTTACAAGAAAAAAAAAAAGATAAGAACGTTGACATTTTCCCAGTTCAAAATTTTGCAGACGTTTGACTGCAAATGTTTTATCTGGCTAAATTTGTTTTGCCTTCAGTACTAGAAATAGTTGCCTTACGATGGGAAGTATTTTTGGACATATTTCAGTGTTAAATTTTTAATGTGTATTGTAGTTACAGTTTTGTTTTCTAAAAAAACCAAACCTGTTCTTTGACGGGGCCTTTATTCCTCTTTGAATCCTTTTTATCTGTTGCAAGTGTTAAACTCCTAAAAATGAAATAATTCTTATAATAGTAAACTTCTTTAAAAAGAATATTCAGTAGCTTAAGGAATTGACTTATTTTTATAATATTAGTATTTTGTGGCAATTACATGATAGAAGAGTTAAGACACATTGCTTTATTATAAGTCACCTGTCATTTGTTCAGTTGAAACATTTAGAATGTTGATTGTACATTCCCTTCCCCCTCAGGTTGTAATGGGAATTTATAGAATGCAGATCTGTTTAAACATAGATTATAGTTTGTTGTTTCCTATTTTTACTGCAGTTCAGTCAAGATTTAATTAGCAATTAACTACAAAGTAACTTTTTAAACTGACAGTGGTAACAAATATTTAGGGTTACCACCAGGCAAGTTATTATTTGAAAACCTAATTAACTTTAAGGATCTACAGACAGTTCTTACTTGCTGGTAGAAAATCTTTTCTTGAAAGGTAACTTTCTGAACTTTTTAATTAGCATGGAATAAATCATATGCTAGGAAGCGATAAAATGAGCCTTACTGGTAGAGTCTCTGTTAGGAAGGATTTGGGAATGATGCACAGAGCCAGGCTTCACCTCTAGGGATATTTTACACATTTTCTTAGAGCATTCCCTAAATACTAAACAGATTCTATGAAATGAAAAGTTGATGGCTTACCATCTACTTAACTTGCTCTCAGAATTGCTAAACTAGAGTAAGAAATAATTCAGGTGAAATTGGTCACCTGTCCTGTGTGGCACCTGAGGACCTTTCTTTCTTTCTGGGGAATAACCCTTGAGTAGTGATTTTAGTAGAGTTCTGAGTCCTGGCTTCTCTTTTCTGGTATTGTGGGCAAGTTATTTGACATCATTTTTAAAATGTGTAAATTGGGTATAATATTGACCGATTTTACAGGGTTGTGAAAATCAAACGAGAGCATACGGTACTAAGTGCTTAATAAATGCTAATTTCTTCTTTTCCCCTTAGTACTTAGGGTAATAATAACACTAGGTATTTCCTCAGTTATGTTAGTTCTGAGGAGGAGGCAATGCAAGGTAATCAAGATAGGTATATATGAATCTCAAAGCACTATGATTTGGTGTGTAATTTACTCAGGAAGATGGGATGAAATTCTTGCCTTCCTAGAGCTGTGGGTTTAGTTTTAGAAAAATTGTTATTTCCTGTAGTGCTTTGGGCACAGGGAAGGACTTAAGTACTTGTTAAGTGAGAGACAGTTATTCTGAAGATTTCAGCGGCTGTGATTTAGTGTAGCACCTTTTTTGCCAAATAAGTAAACTCCCTACTTCTCTCATACCTTTCTTCTGCTGTTTCTTTCTCTGTTATGGCCTAAAATTTCTTATATAAATTGCTTCAAACTCAGGATACATTTTTTTCCCCCCATAAGCATGTTAGGGCTACTCTCCCAGGCCCTTTCATAAAATCCACTTCAAGCTATAAAGTAGCTTAAATATTATACTTAAAATGAGAAAAGTAGTCAGTTAAAATGGAGTTTTAGTTGCATTATTTAATTGCTACCTTGAAAATCTAATCCTTATCATTATTCCTATGAGCAAATGCTTTGAGTTTCAGCTTTAATTTTTATGACTGACTTGGAGCACAGATTTCTCTAACCCATAATCCTTAAAGCATGTATGGAAAATTTATACCTATTTTCCACCAATTTGAAGAAATTGCTCAGATGTTGGTGAGGGAAGGAATCCCCTGTTGCAATAGCGTAAAAGGTTTTTTTTTGTTTTGTTTTTCCATTGCAGTGGTTCATTTGTATTTGTCATTAGCAAGATTTTTGAGATCCTGTAGTAGTACTTTGCTGCCTTTAAATTTCTTTTTATAATATATGAATTCTGTAGAGGTTATAACATTTCACATTATTCACTTAGGACTAGATGATATCTGAGCTCTCTTTTGTATTGTATTATTCTGTGCTTTACTTTAGAAGGAGGGCACAAAACTACTCTTTTTTTCACGATCAATAATGCACCAGTCATTATGCTTGGAATTCTTGCTTATATTATAATATGTAGATTCCCAGAGCATTCTTAATGTTATTTTTATTATACAGATCAATGAAACTACATCTCAAAGTTCATTAGTTCTTTTTCTACCCTTCAACAATGGAATAGTCTCTTTAATTTTTCTCTTGGCACTGGCAATATTCTATGATATACTTGACCCTCTTGCTGTCCTCTAGTATTATAAGAGGCTTTTTTTTTAATTGAAACTTTTACCCATGTTTTGACTTTTTATGTCTCTTTCCCTCTTAAGAAATACACTTTCCTTTCAGTTACCATGAATACTTGGAAAGACCTGCATCCTTCTGTTCTTTATTTTACCTTTACAAGAAACTAGGTGTATTAGCTGGATAGAAAAATACAGCTATTTTTGTGAAATGCTTATCTTTTCCCAAATTGATTGCACTCAAACTACCAAATATAGAAAACAAATACTAAGAAAATACTTTCCTATCCGCTAAAGAAGCAGAAAAAACACCAACACTAAAATAGGAATGTAATTATTGTAATTACATTATTGTAATTAATTGGTAATTAAATTCTTAGAGCAGAATAGCAGTAAAGGTTTGAGTACATATGAATTAATTTGACATCTAAGAAGCTGCCTCAGGAGGTCATCTTGGTTACTCTTCTGCTGTCAGGAGGTAAATTTTTAGTAATTCATGGCATTTGTTGCTTATTCTTTCTTAATCCCCACTTAGTAGACCATGAAAAATTTTCCTCATTACCACTCAGAATACCTTATCTTTTAATTTTGTAATGTTAATTTACTTGTTTCTAATTTGAAAAGCAATGAGTAATTTCTGCTTTACTTTTCCCTTATTTTCTTTCACTTGATTACCCCCAGATAGGAAAAAACAGTGCTTAAAAAAAAAATCCCTGAGTCTTTAGAAGAAATTAAATATATAAAGATCCTGTGGTATGGCAACATCTGAAGATGAGGAGAGAATAGCTCTATCAGTCTAGAACTGAAAGAGCTGTTGTTTACAAAATTTTACTCTCTTGGTAAATGGGCTACAGCTCATTGAAATAGCGTGAGGGGCGTGGGTCCTATACTTACTTGCTCCATGAAGGGTTTATAGCTTTTTAAGGCTCTGAAAGGGCCCCACACCTCTATTGGAGGTAAAGACTTGCACTAAGGATAGAGAAGATACCATATACCCAGGACTTAATTTTGTTCTGAAAAGTGAGGATGTGCTCCATGTTTTGTTAACAGAGGTTTAATATTTACAAGGAACTTGCACATTCATAAGTCTGCTTGAGACTTCCATCACATTACCTCTCCCCTCTTTTGTAAACAGATGAGAAGGAAACTGGTTGAAAGAAGATAAGTGACTAATCTAACATATTTAAGTCAGTATCTGATGAGTTGAGATTTGAACCAAGGACAGTCGGATTTTCAAACCGCAGTATCTTTTATTACACCATGTTATTTCTAAAAGGAATTTTTCAGTAGTAAGTCTGATTCAAAAGATAAGGCATATTCTGTAGATTTTTCACTTTAAACTGAATAGTTAAATTTAAGGAATTTTGTTCTATAGTAAACATTTTTTGTAAGAGTACCTAGTATTTATTGTTCTGCTTCTGTAGATAACACTTTGCATTGATAATGAGTACAGATTTAAGGTATGACAAATTAGAAGTCAAGATTTTTTTTTTTTTTTTAAGGAAAGGTGCAGGCAGGAATGAAGGCAAATAGAAGCAGGCAGGCAGCAAGAGAGAGGAGGAAGCAGAACCCTATTTATTTTATTTAGTTCATGTTGGTCATTCCCCATGCCCTTTGGTTCTTGAATCAAGGTCCTTGGGATGCGTGTGGACTATGTCCAGTGGCCTTATCCTCTAGGCCACCAGGGTGTGCCAGAAGGCAGGTTTTTAAATAGCCTTTAAGAGTATGCTTGGGCACTAGTCCCTTACCCTGTCTTAAAAAAATCCCTGGCCCTGCATCCTAATCTTTACATGGCCTGCACCTTAACTGCCTTAGGCACCCGAGCCACAGTGGGGTGTCCTGCTCTCTTTTTTTAAAAACATTTTTAGAAAGAAGTTGAATTTAGCATGCATACCATATTTTGCCATGTATAATGCTCACCCACATTTTGGACTCACACTTTCAAGAAAAAAATTTGTTTTAATTTTTTAATCAAATTTGATTTGTTTATATTTAGGTACTTGGTTTTTGTATTATAAAGGAATCCTAGAGTTTATTTTCTAACATTATGTTACAGGAAATTTTATGTAGCAGTTACAAAACACTGGAACAGATATAAGGTACAGAAAGTTTTATGTGCCAAGTAATATATTTACAGTATGCATCGTAGAAGACTGAGAATTGCTTCCTCAATATCAGAAGTATCACCTTCAATTTCAACATTACCGTCTTTTGAAGAGTCACTTTGCTCATCCTGATAAATTTCATCATCCTCAGTTCCATCTGTTGCATTGCTGATGCCACATTTTTTAAAGATTTCATAACCACTTCCTTCTTGACACCATTCCATGATCTTAGGAGCCAGTCACAAACCTGGGCTACGGATGCTTTTTTGATTCTTCCTATAGGTGTTAAATCATTGTCAGTTGACTGCATCTATAGCATTCCTCTTTCTTAATTAGGGCCTTAAAGGACTTGTTTACTGACATACCAAGAAATTGCAGTTGGCTGATTAGCCCAACAGATATCACAGCAAGTTGGGTTTTCAAGTCTGCTGTGACGTCTGCTGTTGCATTTTGTGTAATAAGATCAAAAACAAGCAAAGCTGTTTTTTTTAAAAATAATTCTCTGGGCCTTTGTGACCAGACTTTTTAAAACAGATTTTAATACCTTCTTCATTCATCCATCCTTTTTTCTTGGGTATTATTTTGCATACGGATATTGTTATTGTTACTGATTTCTACTTTTAACTCATAAGCCTAAATGAAATAATTAAAAATGTTTATATAGATACAGAATTAGTATTACCCATGTATAATGTTTGTCCTTATTTTCCCTTACAGATTTGGGCCAAAGAAAGGTGCACATTGCATGGGGGTGTGTGTGTGTGCATGTTAATAGTAATATCATTTCTTTTGTTCATAATGCTTTATTCACTTTGACATATAGAACTTGCATCTCAGTCTAGATTTCATACCAACCCATCACCAGAGTTCCAGTGTTCTTTACCCCTGCATTTCCCCCTCTTCCCCTTTTTTCTCCTCTCCCAACCACAGTCATGTCCTGTTATTTTTATTGGTATTTGTATGATCATTTGTTTCATTTCATTATATTCCACATGTAAGTGAGACCATTCTGTATGTATCTGTTTCTTTTAACATATTTTGCTTAACATGATCCCCTCCAGTTCCATCTTGTTGTTGCAAAGGGTACAAGTTCATCTTTTTTAACAGCAGCATAGTATTCTGTTGGGTATGTGTACCATAACTTCTTTATTCAATCATCTATTGATGGGCATTTAGGTTGTTTCCATGTCTCAGCTATTGTCAACTGTGCTTCTATGAACACAGGGATGAAGATCTTTTTTTCTGATTAGAGATTCTGTATCCTCTGGGATATATGCCCAGGAGTGGGAGTGCTGGATCAAATGATAGATTCATATTTGTTTGAGGAATCTCCAAACTGTTTTCCAAAGAGGTTGCACCAATTTACATTCTTACCAACAGTGTAGGAGGTTTCCCCCCCTCCAACACCTGCTTTGTCCAGTCTTTTTTGGTATAGGCCCTTCTTACTGGTGTGAGGTAGTATCCCATAGCTTTTATTTGCATTTCTCTGATGATGAGTGATGTGAAACATTTTTTCAGGTATCTGTGGGCCATCTGTTTGTCTTCTTTAGACAAGTGTCTGCTCAGTTCTTTTGCCCATTTTTTTTCATGGGTCACCGAATTGAAAAAGATTCACACAACATACATCAGATAAGAGCTTAATATCCAAAATACATAAAGACCTCATACATCTCAACAATAAAAAAGCAAATATATATTGAGTGTCTTCTCAAGTCACTAGGGATTTGTTTTGATCTTTCATTCTGTAACACTAACAGGAAATGATCAATAGGAAATTAACACTTTAAAAAGTCAGTAACAGTGTTCTATGGACTTCAAATATGATAGTTCGTTTTATCATGCACTGTAATAAGAGAATATGTTTTAGAAACATTAAAGTTAAATTGTTAACATGGCACCATTTTCTGCATAGAATTTTAGACACATTCTGAAGCATAACAATCTCAGAAGAATGGTCATTGAGGTTGAAAGTGTTTTATGGTCATACTGTATTTTTACATTGGTGCTGCAATTTATTTTTTAATTATTTGTACTTTGAATCTTTTAAAAATATTCTATGTCTTTGTTCTTGGTGAGAAGAGTGATATGAAATTATTCCCAGTGTGTATTATTTGGTATGCTATATAGGGTATTAATTCCAGTGTTATGCTTTTTACTGTAATGAACAAACCTGCATATGATTATGCTCTCAAGTCTCTTTCATAGCCCCTCTTGATAGATTTTGTATGAAAAAGCAAGATGTTTTTTCACATAAAGGCTTTGGGAATTTAAAAAAATTAATAAATACATTGCCAGATTATTTTATTTTTAGCTCTAGGACTTGAACTTGATTTCTGTCTTACACATTCAAGTATCCTCTTAAAGATAATGTCTATGTTGGGAAATGTCATTTAGAAGCTTCCTGTTTTCCTACATATCTACAATGGAATAAAATCCAACCTCCTGCTTCTCCCTCTCTCTTCAAAACTCATTCATGAGCTCTTGCTGATTGATCAGTGACAATGAAAATTGATGGAAAAATTATGGTATGATAAATGCAGAACTTAATATTACAGACTTAGTATCATACCTCAGATAGATGTTCATTTGGCTTATATTCAAATTCATCTAGTGACAGTACCCTCACCACTTTTTGGTACAACTCATTTTATTGTTTAGTGACTGTTTAGAACATTTCTTCCTTATTGAATAGAATAGACTCCCTGTAATTTATTTTAAAGTTCTTGTTGCATCATAGCCCTTCAGTAATTCACAAAATTTTAGAATTTTAAGAATTTTAGAGGTAATAGAGAGATTTAAGGCTCCAGAGCTAAGATTGCTTGGAATAGCTAACATTCATTAAATGTTTACTATATGCCTAGCATTTTCACGTTATGGCTCAAATTTGATTTTTCATACTCAACTGCTGAGCTATGTGTACTTTATACTTTCACCAAATTGCACTTTCCCCAAGTACTTACATCTATTTGAATTTAATTGTACCAATGCTGGCATGCGCCTGGACTATTTGCCACCTATCAAACACTTCTTGTTATTTGCTGCATCATGTCTTTGTTCATATTATTCTTTACAAATGGGTTATTTTACCCCTGTCTTCATCTCTCAAATTCTTTCCTTGGTTCCTTTTATGTATCGTTATGTTTTTCTAGATCTTTGACCATACATAACCCTCTTTTTCTCCAAAGAGATATATTTTATTCTTTTTTTTAAAGGAAAGATGAAGGCTAAAATAGGCATGCAGGCAGAAAGAAGGACTTTATTTTTCATTTAGGGGTTCACATTGGTTGTTTCCCTCAGGCCCGGGACTCCACTCTGTGTCCTTCGGAGGTGATTGACCCAACTACTAGATGCAGGTGCACCAGATTTTATTCTTTTAATTATATAATACTTTGCACTTTACAGTAGTATATTTTATCCTCTTCCATTAGACTAATTTCTTTCCAATTTTTGATTATATTCTACAGTAAGAAATACTCTTAAAATTATCTCCTGTATGTATATATATATATATATATACACACACACACACACACACACACACACACACACACACACACACACATACCAACATACATATGAAAAAGTTAAATTTCATGATAGAGTGCTTGCTGTGTGCTTTGTACAATGTACTCAGATTTTCTATTTTTATTTCATTAAAAATATTGGTGTCCGCTCACTCAGTTTTGTTACCCACGTTTAAATAAACTGCTTTAGGTGCTTATAAACTCTTAAAAATAGGATATTTATCTTAGTATTATTGACAGACATCTCTCACCACCAGGCATACAGGAGGTTTTTTACATGTATCTGTGGCATTGAATGTAACAGGTTTTTTGTTAATGTGGCACAAAGCCTGATTTTTGGAGACTCTTGAGCTACCATTTCATACTAATTACTCTTACTGAATTTATAATAACTAATCTTGAAGTTCTATTTTATATGAACTGAGGTCAAGCTAGATCTCCTCCCTCCTGAACTTATATGAGTGATAGTAAACATAACATTTGTTTACATTAAAAATACTTTATGTTTATTTTCATTACATTTCAGTTTTCTGTGTTTGGCTCATCAGTAGTCTTTTTAAAAGCTTGAGTTTGTGAACCCACGTATTATTTTCCTTGAACCCTTTATCTACATAATTGGTAAATCTGTCCTCTTTTTCCACTTGGTAGATAAAATATGTTGAACAGAATAGGAAAAAAAATATTGCCTATAGGGGACTGTTAGTATATGAACAAGTATATTTTGCTTTGTTCATTTTGAATGCAAATTATCTGGATCACTTACTGAACATTTCATGACAATGCCAGATGTACTACCTTTGTGAACTTGGAAGTGTTTGGGCTTAGGGTGGGGTCCTAGCCAGACTGTGGTCTATGGTCAAGGAGGATAGATACTGCTAAGAGTTCTGTATGGACTTTAAAGTATAAGGAGTGACAGAAATATTAGCATTGAAAAGATGTAAAGTCCATTTTCATCCTCATGCAGGGGAGGTTAGGTGGTACCAAACTTCCTGAGTTTTATTCCTGATATTCTCTCTACATTCCTTATCCTTTTCCAGAGAGGCCTAGAACTTTCCTACCTTTGTCACTTCGATCTAGTTGTTATGACAGGAATACCGTGACTACCTTTCTTTGCTGAGGGACTGCCAACTTAAAAAGCTCAAATGTCATCTTTTTGATAGCCTTCAACCCAGCTCTGCCTGACAAAAATAAGTGCTGCATTTTGCTCCTACTGCAGGTTGACTCCGACCTCTAGCATGACACTTATCCCTTTAGATCATACCTAATTGCATCTCTTTGTCTCAGGGGATTGAGCGTCTCATGACAAGGAATTTTGTCTTCAAGTTTTTATAGCCAGAACCTAACAAATAGTGAGTGATCAATAAATTCGTAATTTCAAGTTCAGTCTACTGAAGTTTTATTTTACTCTGTTAATTTTGATAATTTAAACGAAGTTGGCTCTAAATCTAATATTTGGTTAGAAATTTGTGACATCATGCATATACTTTTTTTCCTGAAGACAGGAATGAAGGTAGGCGGCAAGGAGGCAGGGAGAGAAGGAAGAAGCATTTCCATTTATTTTTGTTTTAGTTGTACATCTTGGTTGTTTCCTCTACAGTGGAAAGTGAACCGGATTCTTGGACTGTCAATGTACTGTACTTGACCAGAGGTGGCAGAGGTGGCACCCAACCACTACTCTACAAGGTGTATCATAAATACACATTTTTCCCTCTTGATCTTTTTCGGACCCTAGACTTGAATCCAGGGGTATGTGGCCTGCATCCTTTGGAGGTGATTGACGACCAAGCCACCGCACCACCAGGGTGCCCTGATCTTTCTTTTTCTTGAATCTTTTAGGAAGATGTATTGCTTATGACTGAGTTCAAAAGATTGATTTTGGGTGTGAGCCTTTAGAATTCCAATATGAATCCATTTCATCTAGATATCATAATAATGATTCAGATATCTTACAACAGGTAATTAGGATTCAGCCCCCACAGTGCCTCTTTCATTTGACCTCTTTGGGGAAACTGCTTTGGATGAGTGATTTTTTTCAGAGAATTCAAGGTTAAATCTTTAAATATATCAAGAAGAGATTTTTTTCTTGTTGGATTTTTTTCTAAACTATAATACATTCTTCCCTGTATTGTGAATTCAATATATTGAATATATTTGAGCTATTTCTTTTTCTGTGTAACATTTTCTCTTTTTACATACTCCTTATGGAAATGTTAGTACATATAGAAAAATAAACAGAAAAGAGTGAGATCTTATTTTTGTTACTCTTATGGACCCCCTGTCAGCATATTGATATATCTTTCCAGTCTTTTTTCTTATATAGATTTCAATAGGCATTTAAAATTTAGGATCGTGTTGTATTGTGTACACTGTTTTACAGTCTTTTAAGTCTGTCATTCTATAAAGATTTTCTTATGTCTGAAAAGTTTGTTTTATGATTGTTATTTCATAATTGGGTGTACTGTAGTTTACCTAATCTCTTACTTTCGAGCAGTTGGTTGTTTGAAATTAATTATTACCAGACAGTGAGGGTACTTGTTTCTCTGTGCACTTCTGCATGAGACATTTTTTTCAAAACTTGCATTTTTCAAAATTGATGCATACTTGAGAGGAATAAATCCTCAGGCATTACAAAATAATCTTCTACTACCAATTCAGTGGTTTGGTCATCAGTTGTTTATCTGAACTTTCTGATGATTTGACTTTGTTTATAAAAACTGTTGATTATGGCATTAATGTAGTGATACTTGTTCACTTCCTCACTGAAATTCCTAGGAAAATCATTAATTCCAGTTAGCAATTCTCTTAATTGTTCTTTTTCTCACCTGACTGTGAATTTTCTCCTAGAATTTGCCATGTCAGGGTTGGGGCGGGGTTAGGAGCAGGTATGTGAAACTCTTTGACATACTATCAGTGACTTGGAATAGTATTTTTATTTTGTTTTGATATTCTTTCTATTTCTGTATGTTTATTTTTTTCTGTGACTTTAGAATATCACCTTTTTTCTGTTTCCTATTTGTAGGCTGCCATTCATTGCTGTTTGCTTCTCTCTTTAGTCATACATTTGCAAACTGAATTGAACTTGTTCAAGGGTAAGTAGGTAATTAACTGTGTGAAAAACTAAAGTGACTCTTTTCTCCTTTGGATTGAGATTTAGTGCCTTTTATGATAGATTCAGTGATGTTAAAATAACTTTCTAATTCATAGTCACTGATAGGCTCCATAGGAATTAGGAATAGATGCAGTGCTTGGGAGTTTCAGAGCCTGATGCCTATTTTGTTCATGAAAAGGGTAGTTTCTCTTCTGAATGGTGCATGTAGATATGGCATATGGTTCTGCTGCAACCATCTTGTCATGAAGAAAGTCAGAAAGTGGGAGTTTTGTTTCACTTTTTGGAATGGGAAAGGAAGGCGCCCTTAAGGGAGCCAGGATTACTGTGAATGGAGTGAAGGAACGTTTTGAAAAGAAAATATTTTATCATATATAACATACTGAAATATGGACAGTATATGTCTTGATAATGATCCTGTGGTTGTCCCACAAAACACTCATTGTCTTTTAATGATTTGCTTTTTCACAAACTGCATCAGGTTTCTGTATTAGGTATGTAATGATCTATTTTAATTACTTAATCACGATATTTAAATTTTTTAAATTTATTTTTATTATGGTAAAATATACCTAAAATTTACATAATACACATTTTAAGTATACAGTCAGTGACATTAAATACATTTACATTGTTAACTAACCATCAGTACTATATATTTCCATAACTTAAAAAATAAATCATCCTAAACAAAGTCTATAGCCCTCCTTCTAGTTCTCAGTTCTACTTTCTGTCTCTATGAATTTGACTGTTTTAGATACCTTACACAAATGGTGTCCAACAATAATGTCCTTTTATTTCTGGCTTATTTTACTCAGCATAATGTCTTCAGATTTCAGTCATTTTGTAGCATCTATCAGAATTTTATTTCTTTTTATGACTGAATAATATTCCATGGCATGTGTATATACATATCACATTTGTTTATCCATTCATCTGTTGATGTACATTTTGGTTGTTTCCAGTTTTTGGCTCTTGTGTGTAAAGCTGCTGTGAACACTGTTGTGCAAGCATCTGAGTCCCAGTTTTCAATTCTCTTAGGTATATACCTAGGGTTGGAATTGCTGGATCAGTGGTAGTTAAATGTTAAAAAGTTTTAGAAATCACCACACTGTTTTCTACACCAGCTTTACCATTTTACATTACCACCAACAATGCGTGAGAGTATGTGTTAGAGTCTTTTTTGAAGTCATTAACCTCTTTAAATTTATTCCTTTCATTATTGGGGAACATTAACTCTGGCGTTACGTTTTTAAAAATTATTTATATTTTCAAGGAAAGGTGCAGTCAGGAATGAAGGTGAGTAAGAAGGCAAGAAGAGAGAGGAGGAAGAAGCATTTTATTTTATTTTTATTTAGTTATTCAAGCTGGTTGTTTTTCTCCTAGTCTCGAGACTTGAACCCAGGGATATCTGGCCTGTCCTTCTTTGGAGGTGATTGACCTGATTGCTACTCCACCAGGGCCTGGGGTTACATTTTTATAGTCTATGATGGAATGGGAAAGAACTGTTTCCTGTTGGGAAGACTAAAGTGAATGAGTAGTAAGGCCCAGTCTATCTCACATGCCCACTGAAATCACAGAGTGGGAGTTTCTGTAAAAGGGTAAAGATTAGGAATGCTGGGTACACAGAATAGGAAGGAGATAAAACTACCTGACATACATAAATGCCATGCATATTAACCTATAGTAAATGTAAAATGTGTGGTATAAATATGTGTCATATGAGTTCAGAGCCTGGAGCACCAGAAAATATTAAGAGTGAAAGAACAGCGTCTTGTGCATAAATAAGATTTTTGTCAGCAAAGAGGCAGCATGAGAGGAGATACAGGCCAGTAATAAACAGTGAAGTATGAACTGGAGACTTGTGGAAATTGTTTTTGGAAAATTGTGAATAGGACTAAGACTCATGGCATTGAGACAAGATTTGGGAAGATAACTTTGGCTGAGAATGTGATGAATCTTGAATGTCAGTAAGGATTCTTCTATTTCCTGTTATGTAGAGTTTTTACTGAGAAATATTATACTTTGATGAGGTGCTTTTTGTATGTCACACGCTTTCCCTGTTTACCAGCCTTTAATATTTTTTCATTTTGAAAGTGTTACTATTTTGTGTCTTGGTATCGGTATTTTTGCATTTAAAGAGTTAGGAGTTTTGTTGACTTCATGTACTTGTATTGCTAGTTTTCCCCCAAGTTTAAGAAGTTCTCAGCTGTTTCTTTAAGCTTTCTGTTCTCTTCTCTTTACCTTCTGGGATATCTTTTTTTTTTTTTTTTTTTGTTTTTTTTCATAATGGAGTCTGATAGTTCTCATAGAATTAATTTTTCCATAAATCTTATTTCTCTCTTTTTCACTTGGGTCATTTCTAGACTTCTGTCTTTAATCTGATTTTTTTTTTTTTTGTCTATATGATCTACTTCCTGTACTTTCCGTAGAAACCTTCATTTAGTTTATTGAGTTCTTTATATCCAGTGCCTCTATTTTTTTTAATAGACCTAGTTTCTGTAGTATTCCTCTGCTCATCAATTTCTTCTCTGAATCATTGAATTTTCTTTCTGTGTTTTCTCATAATTGATTGAGTTTATTCATGGCAGCTATTTTGAGTTGTCTCTCAGATCATAAAGCTCTATATCTTTATTTTTATTTTCTGGAGATTTGTTCTTGTTTTGTGTTGCCATGCTGTTTTCTCATATTATTAAATATATTCCTCTGGGCATTGTTTTATCTAATACTAACTAGGTGCTATTTTATTTCTCCCAGTAGGTGATGCTGTGTCTTTTGTTTTAGGTTTCTCTCTCTCTCTCTTTTTATTTTTTTCCCTCTTAGGGAAGTGAGTGGGGAGTGGGTAGAGTGGAAAGGGAGCAGAGCTTCTGGTATTCAAACCAGAAGTGGGGGAGGGGAAAGGATGGAGCCTGGATCCTAGTGCACAGTCATTACACTGCCTCTCTCCTTGTGAATGTAGACCCAATTTGTGCTATGTGCACAGCCACCGCTATTGCCCTCCTTTAAAATGCTGCAGGACTGTGTGATGGGTCACTGATTTCACAGACATTCTTAATAAGAAGGGGAGAGAGAAAGGATTGTCCCTTGCACTATTGCTGAGACCTCCTTTTTTGATCCTTTCCTTCTCTGCAGTGGGGTTTATTGGGGACTAGAGTATGGGTATTCATGCTGGCCCTCCTCCTTCCCCTGCTTAATATGTGGATAGACCTGGTGATCCCAAAGTGTTTCCCAAATCCACCACCTCTGGAGCCCCAAATACACAGATGCCCACCTTCAGATCCACAGATGCTCATTTCTCTTCATTGTCCTCATGTGATGAGCAGAGGACCCCTGGTTGAATTCTAAATGCTTTATTAGTATCTGTTTAAAAGGGAGAAATGATAGTGCCTTGTTTTGCCATGATGCTGACATCACTTCTCTGCGACCGATTTTTGCATATTGGTTTTATAGTCTGACTTTGCTGAATTTGTTTATTCTTACAGGTGTGTGTGTGTGTGTGTGTGTGTGTGTGTGTAATCTTTAGGGATTTATATAATTTGTCATCTGCAAATAAAAACAGTTTTACTTTTTTTCCGATTTGGATGCCTTTTTATTGTTTCTTTCTTGCTTAATTGTTCTGACTAGGAATCCCTATACCATGCTGAATAAAAGTGACATTCTTTGTATTCTTTCCGGTTTTGAGGACATACTTTCAAACTTTTTAACTTTTAGCATGATGTTAAGCAGTGGGATTATCATTTAGTTTTTATTATGTTGGATACATTGCCTTTTTTACCCACTTAGTTGAGTTTTTATAAATAAATGGATGTTGACTCCCTGGTTGGTTTCTAGGGCAAGCAAGAGGACTTTCTCCTCTCTTTCCCAGTTCCTCTGACCTTCCAATTGTAGTGAAAGGAGAGTCCTTCCCTTTTCTATTTTGCCTTACTCCATCTCTACATTGCCCACCCTCATCAATTTATTCAACAGCCTTGAGCAGAGAATCCCCCAAAGGGAGGTTAGCAGATGGAACTGAACTTTCTCTGTCACTACTTATCAGTATTTGCATAGCAGTCCTTAATTATTGAATTCTTTGAAGGTGAAAGTAATCTTTTATATATAGAATCAGGGAACCTAAATCTGAAAATTGTAACAAAACAAAACCCCAGTACATAAAATTTAATGAAATAAAGTGTATAAGTGGTGACTTAGCTAGGAGGGAACCTATGCGTCTTCTATTTTTTAAAACATTTTTAAAGAACCTGTTATCCTAAATTCTTTCTTTTGCCCTCCCCTGTCATGTGTCATGAACCTGGGTTTGTGGCTTTCCTAGCCTGCTCTTAGCCACCTGAGCCAAAGGTGGGGGATTGCGGCAGAACTGTCCTATATTAGTTAAATGGAGCCTGGGACTTATTTGCCACCCAAAACAGTGTTCAACTAAGAGAAGTATTAAAGTGAAATGAAAATGTATTGAGGCCCTTCTCTTAAAAGACCTTCACAGATGAGAGTATAAGACTCACTGCTGCCTCAATGTTTATGTTTATTTTCAGTGGCAGTAAATTATTTTATAAGCTGTATTTGCTAATTCTTGCATGTGTTTCAGACATTATGGAGTGTGTCCTTGATGGTATAATTTGTAGCATAAAAGTTTTAATTTAGATGACGCTCAATTTGCATATTTTTCTTTTCTTTTTTTTTTAGTGCTTTTGGTATTGTACCTAAGAAATCATCAGTTTATCTAAGATCACTAAGATTTTTTTTTATTTTAAAGTTTTAGCTTTTATGGTTTAGGTCTTTGATCCTTTTTGGGTTAACTTTATGTATGGTGTAAAATACGAGTATGGTTTTATTCTTTTGCAAGTGAATATCCAGTTGTCCTTGTACTTTTTGTTTAAATGATTACTTTTCTGCATTGATTTACTTTTTTTGACACTTGTAAAAATCAGTATAAATCTGTATAAATTGTTTCTGGACTCTCAATTCTATTTTAATGAAAGTTATGTCAGGTTGCACTGTCTTGATTACTGTAACTTTGTGGTAAACTTTGAAATTGGGCAGTGTGGGTCTTCCAACTTATTTTTTCAAGTTATTTTGGCTATTCTAGCTCCTAACATTTCCCTATGTATTTTGAGTTCAGCTTGTTAATTTCTGCAAGATCAGATGTGATTTTGATAGGGATTATGTTGCAGCCATAGATGAATCTGTAGGGTATTACCATCTTTATAGTATTAAGTCTTCTGAACTATCCTGTGTCTTTCCAGCTATTTACTCACTATTTTATATTTAATTCTTAAAAAAATGATACTTAAGTATTTCTTCTTTCTAATATTATTTTAAATGGAGTCAATGAAATTCTATTTATAGTATTGTGTTTTTCATTCCATTTTTTGGATACTTCATTGTTAGTCTATAGAAATAGAATTGGTTTTATATGGTCATCTTAATTCCTGCAACATTACCACACTTGTTCTAGTTTTTTTTTTTAGTGGAGTCTTTAGGGCTTTTTATATATAATATATAACCTGCAAACAGAGATCGTTTTACTTTTTAATTTGCTTGTCTTTTTCTCCTTGTCTCCCCAGATTACCCTAACTGGTATTCTCAAATTGTTAAATAGAGACAGCCAATAGTAGACATCCTTGTCTTGTTTCTTACCTTCCTTTCTGTTTTGATTACTGTAACTTTGTAGTAAACTTTTGAAATAGGAAAGTGTGAGTCTTCCAACTTTTTTTGGAAGTTATTTTGACTATTAGATCTCCTAACAATTCCCTCCCTTCCTTCCTCCCTTTCTTCCTTCCTTCCTCTCTTTCTTTCTCCCTGCCTTCCTTTCACCTTCCTTTCCTCCTTCCCTCCTTTGTTTCAGTGAGGAAAGGGAGAGGAGGAAGAAGCATCTTTAGTTGTTTTGGCTTTTCACACTGGTTCTGGATCTTGAATCCTGATCTTTGGGCTTTATGTAGTCCTTATGCCAACCCCTAAAGACACACCCCTTTGTCTTGTTTCTGATCTTGGGGGAAATCATCCAGTCTTTCTCATCATAATGTTAGCTGTGAGTTTTTCACCAGTGCCCTTGATCAGATTGAGGAAGTTCATTTCCATTTCTTTTGGGCATTTTTATCATAAAAGGATGCTAGGCATTAATCAAATGCTTTTCTGTATTTACTATGATGATTGTATAATTCTAGTTTTTGCAGGCAGAAATGAAGATAATTAGGCAAACAGGTGGGAAGAGAGTGGAGGAAGAAGTATTTTTATTTATTTTAATCTTATTTGTATATCTTTTTGTCCTACCTGGCTATGGGACATGAACCTAGTTCCTTGTATGTGCACTACACTGAGCCTGAAATGACGAACCTAAAGGCTACTTCACCAAGGCATGCCTAATTTTAGTTCCTTTATTCTGTTAATGTTATATATTAGATTAATTTATTTTTATATGTTGAATCAACCTTGCAATTTTCATGTTTTAAATACCTTTTAAAAATATTTCTGAATTTGGTTTGACAACATTTTAAGAATTTTTGTGTTTCTATTAATGAAAGAATATTGGTCTGTAGTTTTCTTGTGATGTCTTTGTCCGCAGTTCAGTATTAGGCTAATACTGGTTTCATAGAATTAATTTTTTCTGTAAGACTTTGTGAAGGATTGATATTAATTCTTCTCTTTGAATGTTAGGATCCTCTAGAGAAACCATCTGTGATAAGTGATTTTTTATTTGGGGGGGGGAAGTTTTAAAATTACTTATTTAACCTTTTTACCTTTTTTTCTTATTTTTAGCATATTCAGATGTTCTGTTCAATAGTATGTTTTTATAGGCTGTTTTTCAATTTGTATGTTATCTAATGTGTTGGTATATAGTGGTTAATAGTGTTTACTTTTATTACTTTTTATAAGGTTTGTAGTGATGTCTTTTTTTTTTTTTAAAGAAAAAGTGCAGGCATGTAGATAAGTAGGCAGGCAGGCAGGAAGAGAGAGGAGGAAGAAGCATTTCATTAATTTTATTTGTTCATCTTGGTTGTTTTCCCCCAGCTCAGGTTGCAAACCCAGGTCCTTGGAACGTATGTGGACCGCACTGGTTGGTGGCAGTGGACTTATTTCCTAGACCACCAGGTCACACCCTTTCTTTTCTTTTCTTTCTTTGTTTTTTTAAGGAAAGATGCAGGCAGGAATGAAGCCAAGAAGAGGCAGGCAGGCAGGCAGAGAAAGGAGAAAGAAGCACTTTATATTTTGTCTTTTATTCTCAATTTGAATCTTTTCTTCCCTTTTTCCACCTTTGTCCTGGTCAATCTAACTGAAGCTCTTCCAGTTTTATTGATGTTTTCAAAAAAACAACTTTTGTTTCTGTTGATTTTATATATTTTCTGTTTTATTTCATTTATATCATTTCTAATCTTTATTATTTTCTTTCTTTGCCTGCTTTAGATTTAATATTTTGTTCTTCTCCTACCTAGTTCCTTCAAGTGGAGAGTTAGAGTGAGATCATTCTTTTTTTTATTGGGCTCATTATTAAACAATAATTTCTTAAAGTGAGATAATAATGGTTATGATGCCAGTGATATGATCACATTCTACCTGTCATCATACAGTTGACCACCCCACCTTTAACCATTTTATCCACCTCCTCAAGCTCCTTCCCCTCTGGTAACCTTCAGTCTGTTCTCAGTTTTGTTTTGTTTATTTGCTTTATCAAACTTCATGGACATGAGTGAAATAATATAGTATTTGTCTTTCTCTTTCTCATTTATTTCATGTAGCATAATCCCTGTAAGGTCTATCCGTATTGTCACGAATGTCAAAATTTCTTGTTTTTATCTTTATTTTTAAATAGCTGAATAGTATGTCTTTGTATATACACATAGCATCTTTATTCATACAGGTGGTCAATTGGCATATGGAAAGATGTTCATCATCACTTATTATTACAGATATGCAAATAAAAACAATAGTGAGATATCACCTTACATCTGTTGCAATGATTATTATAAAAAAGGTAAGAAACGAGTGTTGTTGAGAATGTGGAGGTAAGGGATCCCTTGTACAATATTGGTGGGAATGACAATTGATACAACCACTATGAAAAACAGTATGGAGATTCCTCAAAACACTAATAATGGATTTATTTTATGATGCAGTTTTTTTGTATTACAGAATATGAAAGCACATATGTACCCTGATGTTCACTGGCATTAATTATAATAACCAAGATAGCGAAACAACATAAGTGTTATGTAGCAGACGAATGGATAAAAAATATGCTTTGTATGCTTATTTTATTTTGTTTTTTACTCAAATGTACAGGTTCCCCATTCCTCACACCCTGCTCTTCACTAAATCACCAAGTGTTCTTCATCATTGTCCAGTGGGCTCCACCACTATTTCTCCCACCCCCGCCCCATCCCATTTGCTGTTGATAACCTCAGTTTTGTCCCAAGTGTGCAAGGATTGGTTTCATTTGTTCCTATCTTTTGTCTATTCAATTTCACCTATGAGTGAGGTCATCTGGTATCTTTCTTTCTTCTTTTGGCTTATTTCACTTAGCATAGTCTCTAGATCCCTCCATGTTGACTCAAATGACAGGATTTCATCTCTTCTAAGGGCTGTGTAGTATTTAATTGTATATATGTACCACATCTTCTTGATCCATTCATCTGACTTTGGGCACTTAGGTAGTTTCCAGTTCTAGCTATTGTGACTAGAGCTGCAGTAAACATGGTGCGTAAATCTCTTCAAATAAATATTTTTGTATCTTTCGATTAACTACCCAGAAGTGGGATGGCCAGATCATATGGGACTTCCATCTTCAACTTTTTGAAGAATCTCTAAACTGTTTTCCATAGTGCTTGCACTCCCACAGTGTTTGCACTCCCAAGAGTGTGAAAGTGTTCCCATTTCTTCACATCCTCGCCAACATTTGTTGTTTCCAGACTTTTGGATAATAGCCAATCTCATGTGTAAGGTGTGATACTTCATTATTGCTTTAATTAGCTTTTTCTTAATAGCTAGGAGTAAGAACATCTTTTCACGTGCCTGTTAGTCATTTGTATAACCTCTTTGGAAAAAGTCTCTCGAATTCCTCCTCCCATTTTTTGATTGGATTACATATTTTTCTGTTGCTGAATTTTATGAGTTATTTGTATATTTTATATATTAAGCCCTTGTCAGAAATATGAAATGCAAATATCTTCTCCAGTACTAGATTGCCTTTTGATTTTAGTGATGCTTTCTTTTGCTGTGAAGAAGCTCTCTAGTTTAATGTAGTCTCATTTGTTTAGTTTTTTTTTTTCCCATGATGCTGGAGTTGACTCCTGAAAAGCCTCCTTGGAATGTCTTTCCTATGTTGCCTTCCAAGAATTTTATAGTCTCCAGTCTTATGTCCAAGTGTATAGTGCCTTTTGAGTTAATTTTTGTGAGTTAGTGTTAGTGATCTAGCTTCATTTGCATGTGACTGTCCAGTTATCCCAACACCATTTATTGAAAGGACTTTCCTTTTCTCCAGCCTATGCTTTTGGCTCCTCTGTCTTGGATTGACTGTATGTGAGTGGGTCATCTTCTGGTGATTCTGTTCTATTCCACTGGTCTGTGCCTCTATTATAATTGCAGTAACATACTGTTTTGATCACTATGCGTGTGTAGTGTAATTCATTGTCTGGGAGTGTAATCCCTCCAGATTCAAACTTAAAAAAAAAATTGCTTTGGATATTTGAAGCCTTTTGTTACTCTATACAATTTTTTAAGTTTTTTGTTCTATTTTATGGAAATAAGCCGAGGGAGTTTAATGGGGATTGCATTGAATCTGTATATTGTTTTAGGTAAGATGATCATTTTGATGATGTAGATTCTTCCCAACCATTAGCAGGGGATGTCTTTCCATCTCTTTGTACCTTACTCTGTTTCTTTTAGGAAGGACTTGTAGTTTTCATTGTACAGGTCTTTCACTTCTTTTGTTAAGTATGTTCCAAGATATTTGGACCTTATGGGAGATGCTTTCAATTTTTTGTCATTGACTATGATGTTGGCTGTGTATTTGTCATATATAGCTTTTATTAAACTGAGGTATGTGTCTTCTCTTCCCATTTTATGCAGGGTTTTTATCATAAATGTGTGTTGAATCTTGTCAAAAGCTTTCTCTGTGTCTATTGAAATGGTCATGTGATTTTTTTCTTACTTTTGTTGATGTGGTGTATTATATTAATGGATTTATGTGTGTTGACCCATCCTTGCATCCCTGGGATAAATCCCACTTGGTCACGATGGGTGATCTTTTTGGTATACTGTTGGACTTGGTTTGCTCATACTTTGTTGACTGTTTTTGCCTCTATGTTCATTAGAGATATGGTCTGTAATTTTCTTTCATGATAGCATTTCTGTTAGCTTTTGGTATCAGTGTGATGTTAGCTTTATAGAAAGTATTTGGGTTTATTTCATGTTTTTCAATATTTTGGAAGAGTTTCAGAAGAAAAGGTATTAATTCTTCTCTGAAAGTTTGGTAAAACTCATTAGAAAAGCCATCTGGACCAGGGTTTTTATTTCTAGGGAAACATTTGATTACATCCTCAATTTCTTTGCTTGTGATTATTCTGTACAGGTTTTCCAGTTCTTCCTGGTACAGTGGTCGACTGTATTTTTCTAAAAATCTGTCCATGTCCACAAGGTTTTCTATGTTGTTGGCATAGAGTTGTTCATAATAGTCTCTTAGGATGTTTTGTATTTCTATGCTATCTGTTGTAGCTTCTTCCCTTTCATTTCTGATTCGAGTTATGAGAGTTTCTTTTTCTTGGTGAGTCTAACCAGCGGTTTGTCAATTTTTATTTTTCCAAAGAACCAGCTTTTGATTTCGTTGATCTTCTGAATTGTCTTTGTTTTCTGTTTCATTTATTTCTGCTTAACTTTTATTTCCTTTTACTGATTTTTCTGTTTAAGTTTTCTTTCTCTGATTGTTTTAATTATAGGGTCAGATTGTTTATATGAAATTTTTCTTGTTTCTTGAAGTAGATCTGTATGGCAGTTAACTTTCCTCTTAGTACTGCTTTTGCCGCATCCCATGGTTCTGGTAGCTCATATTTTCATTCTCATTTGTCTCGTAAGTATTTTTTAAGTTCCTCTTTTACCCAAGAGTCATTCAGAAGCATATTATTTAGTCTCCAATTTATTTGGTGTCTTCAGATTTCTTTTTGTGGTTGATATCTAGTTTTAAGCCATTGTAGTCAGAGAAGATGCTTGGTATGATTTCAACCTTTGTAAATTTGTCGAGACATGTTTTGTGTCCCAGTGTATGATCTGTTCTTGAGAATGTTCCATATGTACTTGAGAAGAATGTGAAATCTGTAGTCATTGAGTGAAGTGTTGGAAATATATCTTTTAGAGCTAACTGCTCCAAATGGTCTTTTAAAGCTGCTGATTCCCAGTTAATTTTCTGCCTGGTTGAGCTGTCTATTGTTGCAAGTGGGGCTTGAAGTCTCCTACTATGATTGTGTTGTTGTCAATGTTTCTGGCCAATTCTAAAAATACTTGCTTAATATATTTTGATGCTACATCATTTGGCGCATTTATGTTTATAAGCATTATGTCTTCTTGCTGGATTAACCCCTTAATCATTAGTCCGTATCTGTCTTGTGTTACGCTTTTTAGTTGGAAGTCTGTTTTATCATGTTCCTGCTCTTTTGTGGTTCCCATTTGACCATAGGATTGTCTTCCAACCATTGATATTGAGTTTTTGTTTATCTTTGAAAGAAAGTGAGTTTCCTGAACGCAGCAGAAGGTCAAGTTATGCTTTTTAATCTGTTGGGCTACTCTGTTGTTTGATGGCTGAGTTCAGTCTACTAGTGTTTAGGGTGATTGTTGATATGTAGCTGCTTATTGTCATTTTGTAATTTGTCTTCTGTGTGTTGTACCAGACAGTGTCTTTTGTTCTTCTTTTTCTCTTCTTAGGTGGATTGGATTTGGGTGTGCTTTAATTGGTTTCCCTTTTTGTTTTTGTCTTTGTTTTGTCTCTGGAGATGTATTCTGAGGTTACCCTGAAGTCAGCATTAAGAATTCTGTGTTTGTTTACCATTTTTATTTGAAGACAGAATAGTCTTCCACTATTCTAACCATCCACATTTTTGTTCTCTTATCCTCCTCCCCACTTTTAAACTTTACTGTCTTATTGTTTTTAAGTGGGTTTCTTTATACTTTATATACCATATTTTAGTAATTTTTCTAGAGCTGGTTTTACGATGATAAATTCCTTTAATTTTTGCTTATTGGAAAAACTTTTTATCATTCCTTCAGTTCTGAATGATAATCTTGCGGGGTATAGTATCCTAGGATGATAATTCTTTTCTTTCAATCTTTTGAGTATATCATGCATTCCCTTTTGGCCTGTAGAGTTTCAGTTGAGAAATCTGTGGACAGTCTTACGGGGACTCCTTTGTACGTGACTCGTTTTTCTCAGGATTCCTTTAAGATTTTTTCGTTATCTTGTATTATTTACATTTTGATACTAATGTGTCTTTGTGTGGGCCTGCTTGGGTTTCTTTTATTAGGAACTCTTTGAGCTTCCTGGGTCTGGAGGCTTGCTTCATTCTTCAGGTTAGGGAAGTTCTCAGCTATTATTTCTTCAAATACAGTTTTGCCCCTTTTCTCTCTTTTCCTTCTGGCACCCCTATAATGTGAATATTGTTTCTTTTGATGTTTTAGGTCTCGAATGCTGTCTTTAGTTTCTTTGTATTCTTTCAACTCTTTGCTGGCTTGCTTGAATGCATTCCTGTGCCCTATCTTCTAGCTCACTGATTCTATCAGAGGCTTCATCCTATTCTTCAGTCCCTCTGTTGAATTTTTTAGGTCAGCTATTTTGTTCTTTTTCTTTTCCATCTGTTTTGAATTGCTTCATTTCTTCTCTCTTTTTTTTGTTCTTTTTTCTTCATTGTTTTCTTGATATCCATGAATATGTTTATTACTATTGCCCTAAAACTCATCCTCAGGTAGTTTGCAGATGTCTGTTGCATTCAGATTTCTCCCTTGGTTTTGGGTTAGATCCATTATTTTATGTATATTTCTCTATTTGACTTGTGTTTATTTTTCTGTGTATTAAATTTTCCTGAAGTGTTGGCCTTATGTAGGTTATTGTCTTGTGCTGAGTATGCCTGGATCTTGGTTTGGACAGAGGGATTTCTTGGGTTTTGTGGCATCACCACTGATTGGATTTGTTAAAATTCTTATGTGGGCCCTTTGTTGCTGCCTGAGTTCAGTCTATGGAGTTGGAGTTTGCGTGGGGGATGCAGAGCCTTCCCCACAGTGGCCCAGCTCCCATCCCCAACAATCACCTTGCTGTTGACGCAGTTGGCGGTTAGGCTATAGTTTCACCTACACCCACAAGGTGATGCTACTGGGTAGCCTTGACTGATTCCCCCTGTTGGAGACTCTTCTCTCTTTAAACCTTTGGGCTGGATTTCTGGTTGATGGGATTTCCAGTGGGTGGTTGCTTTGGTTCCTGGACAATGTGGCGGGGTGGTGGTTGAGTGATTCCCTTCCCTGCCTTCCGGTTACGGTGGCACCCAGTGTAATTTTCTCACCTGGCCTTCTGTTTAAACAACCAGGGCACTGATGCCTCTTCTGCCCTCCACCTAGACCCTCTCCTCCAGCTCGGTGTCCAGGTTCTGATGGGCAGGCTCTCCCCTACTTTTGCGATTGCTGGTTCTTCCTACAGTTCTATCCCCTCTGCCATGGCCAGAATCTCTGAACCTCTGAACCTGGATGTTTTTCGCCTACCCTTTGTTATCACGATTGCTGTTGTGTCTGCAGCGTCTGTGCCTGCTTTTTCCTTGGTGTTTGTTTCTGGAAAATAGGTGAGTTTCTAGTTGCTCTGTGGGAAGACATGAGTCTCACTCCTATCAGGTTGCCATCTTGGCTAGAAGTGATGTGTATGTTTTTTAATAGAGGCATTTATAAGTATAAATGTTCCTCTAAGCACTTCTTTACCTTATCCTGTAAAATTTGTTGAGTTTCATTTTAATTTGTTTCCAAGTCATTTATATTTTGCTTTGTGATTTCTTTGTTGGCCCATTGGCTATTTAGGAGTATGTTGTTTAGTTTTCACATATTGGTGAATTTCCCAAGTTTCTTGCTGTTACTGATTCATAGTTTAATTCCCTTGTGGTGGGAGGATTTAGTTTGTATGTTTTCAGTTCTTTTGAATTTACTGAGGCTCATTTTAAGGAATAGCATTGTTACAAAGTAACCAACGAGATCAGAGAGAGACACACCACAGTTAAAGAGAATTTAAGAGGATTTTATTAGCTGTTGGCTGCAAGGGGGAGAGCACCACACCAAAATCGAGCAGTCGCTTACCCAAACAGCACAGGGTATTTATAGCTTGGTTTTTCCAGGTGTGCTGGGGTATATGTAAGCAGTTTACAGAGGCAGAACAAGTGGTTATCACACAAGGACTTTGTTTACAATAATTGTTTACATAACAGCTGTTTGACATTTAACTTCTTCCTGGATCTCAGCAGATTAACAGAAACCCCTCCAGCCAAGGCTCTCCTCATTGGATGGGTACTTCGCATTTCAGGTGCCAAGGTTTTCATTTTACTGCCAGAGACTAGTTCCTTGTTTCAGCATATGCCCTGTCCTGGAAGATGTACTCTGTGCTCTTGAGCAATGTATTTTATTGATGTGTGTATTTTGCACTTATCTGTTAGACCTAAAATATGCCACCTTTTACCCTTCGTAGGCCTCTGATTCTTTTTCAGTACATAGAATGATCGCATTGGTGCCCCAGATGGAGGTTTTCACGATTCAGGGCAATGTACCTTGATAAGTTTTAGGATAGATGAATTGGGATTATATTAAGGGAGGTGAGAAAGGAGAAGTGACATACCTTACCTTTGTGTTCTCGGGTAGGTCTGTTTTAGGAAAGTTTTTATATGAAGACTAAAGACCTGGAAATGGATTCTTTTAAAACCATCTGTGATTCTATCTTTTAGTAGGACTTCATCTGCCTCCAGGAGTATGTATACCCAGAGTGGAGAATCTTGAAGAGTTAATACTTAGCATTTAATTTTGTTTTCTTTGAGAAACTTCTAAAATTTTTCTTACAGCCTTATCAGTGCCTCTTTTAAACTGAACACAGCATAACAGATGCATCCTGGTCATTCATTTCAGAGGAGAACTTTTACTGTGTTCTGTACCCTGAACTTTTGTTAGTGAAGTTTGCAATGACATTAATTTTTTTATGGTAGTTATAACATGCTAGTTGTTTATATTAAATCACCAACGCTAACCAAGTAATTTTTATAGAAACTACTTTTAAGATCTTTTGTATTTGTTTAGTTGATCCTTTGGAGGCTAAATAAGAAATTTTCACTTTTATTCCTATTAAACTTCATTTTCTTAGTTTTAACTCCTAATTCTCATTTATTTGGACATCTTTTAATTTACATATTTGAACAATTAGATGTCTTAAAAATTCCAAGATACAAAAAGCTGTACCCTGCTGGTCTTGCCCACTTAGTCCTTCACTCTTTTCCTTTAATGTAGTCTTCCAGAGCTTTTATAGCATAGATGGTATAATATTAATACATATTCTTATTATTTTTTGCACTAGAAAAGCACACTCTACTTATTGTTCAGCTTTGTCCTTTTACCCCCAACTTAACTATTTCTTGGAGATCTTTCCATATAGTCCATATAGAATTTCCTTATTTTTAAAATCTGCTTGTATTCTAGTATGTGGATGTATCACAATCCATTAATCAGTCCTACATTAATAGATACCTGATTTTTAAACTTAAAAAAAATGCAAATAATACTGTGTGAAGGGCATTATTTATATTTTTCAACCCTTGTTTACATGAGTGCAAGTATATATGTAGGATAAATTTTACAGATATTGGAGATACTGGATCTCTAGGCATATGCATTTGCCCTTCAGTGGTGATTTAGAATTTTTTTTCCTGTATAGATATTGCACATCCTAGGTTTGTTCCTATATTTACCCTTTGGTTGCTGTTGTAAATGAGGTCTCACTCTCTGTGCCCCCTTGGGGGGGCCCGCCTGTTTATTAACTTTTAGTTCACAATGGTGATTGCTTTTTAAGAATTTTGAGATTGCTTTTTGTCAAATTACATTAGGATATAACATATTTTTGAAAAAAAAATATTGGTGAAAAACCCTCTGGTAGCGTCAGAATCCTGTCTAGAATTTTAAAGTTTGTCAAACAGGAGAGCACTAATTTCTGGTAATTTTAGTGAAACTCATAAGGGTTTTTCTTGAGCATAAGGGATTTTAGTGGAGCATACCATAATCTGGATTGTTTAGAGTTTCAACATGTTTTCAGCCAAGGATAAATACTGTATCTAAGGTATTTTTGGTAATTTTTTAAAAAGATGTAAGATGGTTTCTGCTCATATTAAAAACCCTTTAACTTAGCAGTCTTTTGACACTAAACCTACCATGAATTTCCACTGACCAGAGAGGGTTTCAACTTGAATTAGTCTAAAAACCTTGTTAACATTTTTAAATTGAGGCACATCCTGGTGGGGTATGGGTTGGGCACAGTTCACATGCATTCTAAGTCTTTGGGTTCTTCGGTTCTTGTTCTGGGACTGATGGGAACAGCCAAGATGCGCAACCAAATAAATTAAATACAGTGCTTCTTCCTTTTCTTTCTTTCTGCCTGCCTCTATTTGCCTTCCTCCCTGCCTAGTAGCTTTCTCTTAAAAAAGAAATAAAATTTTCAAATTTATAAAGGCTCCTCAAATTCTGAAATGAAATGTTTCCCATGTTTTTTTCCTTACAGTCTCTTTTCAGTGGAGGCAAGGTATATTCCTACTTTTCGAAAAGCAGCTCTTCTGTAGCATGTCCTACTCTTAATCTTAGACAATACAATAGACTTCCTTCAATGTCATGTTCTATCTGTGTCAAGTGAAGTACTTAAAATAATCTGATGTAAGCAGAGATGATATTCCAGAATCCGAATGTAGATGAAATGGTCTGTTCCTTGACAGTAGTAACTGAATATGTTACTCCGATCAGAACAGTCTGATGATTTAGGCTACTAGGGTGCAAGCACAGGAAAATTTTGAGACAGTCCCTGTAGAAATACGAGCCGGTGCCATCCGGCATTTCTACCTCTTTGCCAGCTCACTTAGTGAGTTCTTTTCTATTGTTGTATTTCTGTCAATTCCATATGACATATATATGTACACATGTGCGTATACATATGTATATGTGTGTATATATACATACATGTGTTTTTCTATGCACCTATATACATAATCTTATTTTTTAAAGAGATGAAGGAAGGGAAAGGAGGAAGACCTCTTTTTTATTTAGTTGTTTATATTTTGATTTTTCACCCTGGCTCCAGTGTTGAACCCAGGTTCTTAGACTTTCCATAGACTGTAGACTTAATGCCTCAGCCACCAGGGCATGCTTCAATTTAGGTATTTTCCATTTATCTGTCTTCAAGTTCACTAGGTGTTCTGCTATATCTAGTCTGTTGTTAAACAACTACTGAGTTATAATTTCAGTTACTAATTTTTTATTGGAAGGTTCATTTGATTTTTTGTATAGATTTGAGTCCTTTATTGGAATTCTGAAACCTATCATTTAAAAAAAATCTGTTTTTGTTTTAACTTTCTTCAACCTGTTGATAACAGTTAAACACTAAACAGATAGGTTATAACTAAAAGGATAGAAGTAGCTATGCTGTACAAACATGCATAAGAAAACTGGTATTGCTGTATTATTATCAAAGCGAATTTCAAGAAAATGAAAAGGATAGTAATAAAGGTTCAATTTGTTGAAGAATGAAAAATTATAAAGTATGGCCTATTAAATAAATTTTATTAATATAATACAAAACTGAATTGACAGAACTAAAGGGAGACATATAGTACATCCTCTAATAGTATTTAGTTCATTGTTATTTTGTTATAATATGGTGGGAAAAACAAATCTTAACTCACATTGAATGTCATTCTAGGACCTGCTTTAGTTATGTGTACTTGTATTTAAGTTGCATTTTCCAAGAACTGCTCATCAATGTTAAGTGAGTGTTTGCTGTTTATATCTCTGAGTAACTGATAGAGCAAGTGGACGAAATTTTAGTAAGATGTTTTTATATAAACTACACTATCAACCAGAATTTGGCACAGTTGAAATTATAGAATTCTATACCCAGCAGAGTACACATTTTTCAACTGCATATGTAGTCACCAAGATAATTCATCTAGTATCATGAAACATTTGTCTTAATGCATTTTAAAGGATTGCAAAAGTATGCATAGGGTCACTAGAATAAAATTAAACTAGAAATCAACAAAAAGACGATCAGGCAAATCTCATATATTAGAAAATACTTCAAAACAATGCACAAGTCACTAAATAAAATCACAAAGGAAATTAGAAAATGTTTTCAATTGCATAATGAAAAAACATACCACCAAAATAAGTAGATACAGTAAAGCAGTATGAAGAGGAAATTTTAGTTATAAATACTTACTTGAGAAGAAAAGGTTTAAACTCAGTGATTTAATTACCTTGTTGACAAACTATAAAAACAGCAAATTAAAACACAAAGAATGCTTGAGGGAAAGAAATAAAAGATAAGAATATAAATCAATCGAATAGAACATGGTCAAAGACTAGAGAGAATTAGTAAAACCAAGTGTTTTTTTTAAATAATTGATTATAAATTCTTAGTAAGATTGATGAATTCAAAAATAGTGTTACAAAGTAACCGAGATCAAAGAGACATGCCAGAAATTATTAATTTAGGAGGAGATTTATTAAGCCGGTGACGGTTGGGGTGATAAGAAAACCCAAATCTCACGGTAATCTGTATGGGTTAGCTCAGGGTTTATATAGGCATACAGAGAGGAGCAGAGAACAAAGGCAGTTAGTAATTTTTGACAGGCACAATCATGGCTTCCATAGAGTTACATTGTAAACATTTTTCTATTATCTAAAGTTTCAGTCAAATTAACTAGTTAGGTATCAGGTATAGTCTGCAATTCTCCTAGAGCCCCCGGGTGTGTCGGGTGTGTCAGGATATGTGCCCAAACTGGACTGTGCAGTTACCTTAAGATTGACAGCCTAAAGGGGTCTGTGGCCAGTGAGGCGTTCTGCAGCCATAACACTTTGTTCTGAACTTTCCTATTTGGAGCCTCAAGGCTGGCCTGTGAGCTAAGAATAACCCAGTAAATAAAAAGTTCTTCCAATTCCCTGTTTCAAGAGGAAATACTCCTTTTTATAATACATTTTTATTGAGGCAATATTGTTTTACAACATCATTTTAGTTGTTCTGGTTCACTCTTCATCAAATATATCACACCACACCCACTACCAAATTTCTAGTAATCCTACACCCCTGTTTTTTGTCTTTTTTTTTTTTTTTTGACTTACTAGCATAATCCTTTCCAGCTCCATCTACCTAGTTCCATTCATATAAATGGCAAGATTTCCTTTTTTTTTTTTTTTTTTTTTTTTTTTTTTTTTTTTTTTTTTTTTTTTTTTTTTTTAGAGCTGAGTAGTATTTCATTGTGTGTGTACACATACCACATCTTTTTTTATTCAGTCATATGTTGGTAGGCACTTAGGTCATTTTACATTTCTTGACTATTGAAAGTAATGTTACAATGAACACAGAATACATGTCTTCTTTTTTTCAACCTTTAATGAACAGTTCTTTATAGAGAATAAAAACAACACATCCAGGAGTATAATTGTAATGTCATGTAATAGGAGATGGTTCCATAAAATGTTATAATCCCCACTCACTGTTTTATGAACATAGCCTTTGACATAACAGTTCTTATTTCAAACGAAGGATTCAGAATATAAGTTTATTTAAATATCCGCTATAATGAATGAAGTGGCAGGTAATTAAAATTTTGAGGCAACGGGTTGTAATGTACCTTTGCATGCATGATGATGCAGTGTAATAGGGAGCAGAGTAAATGTCCATTAGAAAGAACCAAGGGAAGCAACATTAGAGCTCAGTTTGTCAGTGACTTGAATAACGAGCTTAGGGAATAACAGCTCAGCTCAGGGGCATGATACAGCAAAATCATGCACAAAATAGAGTTTCCCTACCATACTGTCATATGTAGTCACAGTTCTATGGACATACATTGTGGTCAAGCATAGCTTTTTGCAAACGCTGTGGGTAGAATGCATGTTTAAAAAATAAAACCTGCATAGGAAAAAGGAACTTGCAGTTATTTCAGATGGTGGAAATGACATTTACTGATACACCTGCATGCATGATGATGCAGCGCTTTTTTTGCATGGTAATAGGAGTCCATAGAGAAGAAGCAATAATCAGATAAATATTTGAAATCACTCTCAAATGATTTTTTAAAAAATTAATTTTTTTCAAGCCAAGAAAATAATATAGTTTATCACATTAAATACTAATTTCAAAAGAAACTCAAGAGAGTACAATATATTGGATATTTCTAAAACAATTAAACTTTAAAATGAATATAGTAGAATATGTAAAAATTCATAATGCAAGCTTGAGTCACAATTCCTTAATTTAGAAGTTAAAATTGTAATTAACAAGAATAAGGTAACTAAAAAAAGCATGATGAAAGCAAAATTTAAAGAAAACTGGATATCATTCTCTTTCCAAACAAAACAATATCAATAATAATAAAACTCAACAGGATAAAATAATAATCACACAGGATTTGGGCATAAGAGATAAGTTTGAATCTTGGTTCTGACACTTACATACTGTATAACCTTAGGCAGATTTTTTTAGCTTCAGTTTTCTCATCTATAACATGGGGATAATACAGTCTACATCATAGGCTTATCTTAAATAAGACAATATATGCCAAGCTCTTGAGTAGCCCTCACAGAAAACTCACAAGCAAAGAAATTGAAGTGGTAATCTGTAGTCTCCCTAAAAATAAAAGCCCAGGCAGGACCAGATGGCCTTTCCAATGAGTTTCACCAAACCTTCAGAGAATAATCAATACCTATTCTTCTCAAACTCTTCCAAAATATTGAAGAACAATATTTTGTTCTTCCCCAGATACTCTCCATGAGGTCAACATCACACTGATACCAAAAGCTGACAGAAGTTACCAAGAAAGAAAATTATCTCAAATGAACACAGATAAATAGGTCTAATAGGTCTGTTTTGTAGGTGGGGTTTCTTTACACTTTAGCATCTTCTACTATTTTTTGTAGAACTGGTATTCTGGTGATAAATTCCTTTAATTTTTGCTTATTGAAAAGGCTTTTTAAAAATTATTCCTTCAGTTCTGAATGATGATCTTGCAGAGTGTAGTATCCTAGGCTGAAAATAATTTTCTTTCAGTCTTTTGAATATATTATGCCATTTCCTCCTGGCCTGTAGAGTTTCAGTTGAAAAATGTGCTGATAATCTTATGGGGGGACTCCTGTGTATGCTTTTAGGACTTTTTATCTGGTATTTTTGATATTTTGATGACTTTGTTTAGGTCTGCTTGAATTTCCTATGTTAGGGGCTCTTTGAGCTTCCTGGGTATGGAGGCTTGCTTCATTCTTCAGGGTAGGGAAATTTTCAGCTGTTATTTTTTCTAATACAGTTTTTGCCCCCACTACTCTTTCTTCTCCTTCTAGAACCCTTATAATGTGAATATTGTTTCTTTTGATGTTATAGGTCTCAAATGCTGTCTTCATTTCTTTGCATTCTTTCATCTCTATGCTGGTTTGTTTGAGTGCATTCATCTGCCCTATCTTCTAGCTCACTGATTCTATTGGAGGCTTCATCCATCCTATTCTTGAGTCCCTCGACTGAATTCTTTAGGTCAGCTATTGTGTTCTTTATTTTTTTGATATCTATTTTGAGTTGCGTCATTTCTTCTTTCTCATTTTTGCTCTTCTCTTTTCTTCCTCTATTGTTTTCTTCATTTCCATGAGTATGTTTATCACTACTTCCCTAAATTCATCCTCAGGTAGTTTGCACACATCTGTTGTATTCATATTTTCCCCTGGGTTTTTGACAGGATCTATCATTCCACATATATTTCTCTGTGTCTTTACTCTGGCTGGCATTCTGTTTCTGTTTGTTTGGATTAGGTTTTCCTGCAGTGATGACCTTGTGTAGGTATCGACTTGCACCAAGTAAGCCTGGATCTTAGTTTGGACACTGGGGTTTCTTGAGATTTGTGGCATCACCACTGGTTGAATTTATTAAAGTCTTTTATAGGTCCTCTGTTACTGTCTAAAAGTTCAGTCTGTGAGGTTTGAGTTTGTGTGGGAAATGTAGAGCCTTCCTCCAGTGTTCCAGCTTCCAGTGGCAATGACCACCTTGCTGTTGGCTCCCAATCAGTAATCAGACTACAGTTTCATCTCTACCAGCCAGGTGACAACGATGGGTAACATTACTGGTTTCTCCCTCTGGAAGAATTACTTTCTTCCTTTAAGGCTGAAGGTGGGATTTCCAGTGGGTTCGTCCTTTGGCTCTGGGTCAATACAGTGGGTGGGGCTGGAGTAGGCGATTCCCCTTGCTGACTTCTGGTTATGGCAATGGCTAGTGTAATTTTCTGGCCTGGCCGCCCATTCAAACCCCTGGCCACTGGTGCTCCTTCTACCCCATTCGTGGACCCTCTCCCTGGGCTCTGTGCCCTGGTCCTGCTCTTTGCTGCTGTCACGATTCCTGGGAGGGTGGGTTCTTCCCACAGTTCCACCCCCTCTACTGTAGCTGGAATCCTGAATCCAAGTCTATGTGTAGCTCTGAACCTGGACGCTTTTGCCTGCCCTTTGTGTTGATTGCTGCTGTATCAGCCTCTGTGCCTGCTTTTTTTCAGTGTTGTTTATGGAAATCAGGTGAATAACTAGTTGCTCTGTGGGGAGGACATGTGTCTTGCTCCTACCAGGTTGCCATCTTGACCAGAAATCGCATGTATCTTTTTTAAATAGTATGTTCATATTCTTTGAATAGGTACCTAGAAGTGTAATTGCTGGATTATATGGTAGTTCTAGTTTTAATCTTTTGAGGAAACCCCATCTTTTTTCCAACTGACTACAGTTATATTTCTACCAACAGTACATGAGGTTCCCCTTTTCTCTACAACCTCAACAACACTTGTTTCTAGTCTTCTTGCAATAGGCCATCCTCACAGGTGTGGGATGCTGTTTTGTGGATTTGATTTGCATTTCCCTAATAATAAGTGATGATGAATATTTTTCATGTATTGTTGGCCATTTGTATGTCTTCTTTGGAAAAGTATCTGATCAGATCTTCTGCTTATCTTTTGATTGTGCTGTTTGTGTTTTGATTGAGTTGTATGCATTTATTTTAAAGGAAAGGTACAGGCAGGAATGAAGGCGCAAGTAGGCCGACAGGAATGGGAAGAGGAAGAAGCACTTTATGTTATTTAGGTATTTATCTTGGTTGTTCCTCCCAGTCCTGGGTCTTGAACCCTTTTCCTTAGGATATATGTGGATTACACTGGTAGACTTATCTGTGAGGCAACCAGGGTGTACCCAGTTGTACATATTTACAAATATATTTTGAATATTAACCCCTTGTTGGATGTATGATGTGCTGTTATCTTCTCCCATTCAGTGGGGTGTCTCCCCCCACCCTTTGGATACTTTCTTTTGCTGTGCAGAAAGCTTTTATTTGATGTAGTCCCATATGCTTATTCTTGTTTTTATTTCCTTTGCCACTGGAATTGCATCCCCAAGTGCTATTTTGACTGAGGTATTAGCATGTATTACCTATGTGTATTTTTCATGATCTAATTGACTTTATTAAGCAGTTCATGAATCTGCCAAGCAGAGATATTTCCAGGGTTTCCAATTTCCAGTTATTGGAGGCTTTATATAAAGAGAACAAGACAAGGAGTCATTAGCAGGAGGAAAATAAAAGTCCACGGGAGGAAAGGAAGAGTTCGAGTTCAGTGACGATGACCTCTAAGTGCTAATTCTGGGAGCTTCTTCATGAGTGAGAATCTTTATATTGAGGCTGAAACTGAGTGTTTATTACTTTCATGGACTCTCCTGTTTGGGGTGATTGATGAGGATGGTAGAGCTCATGGGGTAACCCCATAGGCCTTCTGACTCCATCTGTATTTTAGGGTTTCTTATAGATTGTCACAAAACTAACTCAGATAAAACAGCAGGAGTGGAAACAGGACTATGACAATGGCAATGATTAGAAACTGTAACAAAAATCAGAGCTGTGAATCCAATATATCAATAATCAATATCACATCAGTGGTCTGAATACACTGTGTTGACACTCCTGTGCAGAGGACAGGACAGGGCACTAGCTGACCCTGTGGAGTGCTGTGGGGATGGCTGGGCTAGAGAGGCCAGGCTCAGTCTGTGGTCAGCTGTCCTACATACCCTGTGCTTGTAGTAGTTACATCACTGTCTGTAGGAGAACATAGGTAGGGGGCACAGGTCTCTTAGAACCCAGTGGGCTCCTTCTCCCTCAAGTCCATTTTGAGGAGCCTGGTTGCCAGGCAGTTGTTTCCTAGAAGATGGAACCCTGTTCCAGTGTCAATTATAGCCATTGGACTAGAAGTCACCGGCATTGATGGCAGAGTGACCAGGCTTTTCTGAGACATGTAAGGCCCTACAGTAGACACGCAAGTGTCTGCACCATAGCTTCTGGAATAGCTGTGGGTGGCCCTGCCTATGTTCGAGAGTGAAGGGTGCATCAGTAGACTTGGGGCATGCCTGGCAGATCCTGGTCTGGGCTGCCCTAGTGGCTGTGACAGTGACCAACTGATCTGGTTGGAGAGAGAAAAAGGGCCTGGCATGTGTCCCACTCTGCGACACAGCCAGGGGAGAGGATTGGAGGGGACAACACTAGTAATTCCAGCTCCTGAGACTGTCTTGGCACCTGATGGGGAAGTCGTGTTCCCCAGGGCCCCCAGCCTTTCTCTGACCCCAATGAGTGGGAGTATCCTCCAGCACCACACAGGAGACCCTTTCTGAAGAGGAAGGAGGACCTGACCTTCTGGCTCAGAAGTCCTTATGAGCAGACCCACAGGTGAGAGCACTCCCAGTACTGACCTACAGGGCTAACCTGAGATGCTAGCCCAGGAGCTGGACAGCTTGAAGCAGAGTGAAGGAGAAAATAGAGGAGAAAGGCTGTATGTGGCTGTTCACCCTGAGCTTGCAGCTGAAAATGCTTGAGCAAGTACAGGTCCTGCTGAACCTGGGCGGGGCCCGGCTGCAGCTCCTACCCTATTCCTGGTCAGAGTACAGGTAGAAGTGGGACCTTTTGGATGGAAGAGAGACCAGGGCCAAAGAGGAGGGAGACCTCTTTGGCCAACAACCACCACGTCAACAGAAGGGCGACCTTGAAGAGAGACTCTAATGGCCTTTGACAGCCCTGCCCTGGAGAAGCTAGACAAAGGCTGAAAGAAACTCAGAGAATTGAGGTGCTTGAAGTACAAATAATGCTCTGCAATTTCGAAAGGCATATTTGTTCTTTGAAAATTCCACCTGGAAGATGGCATTCAGAATTTGCAGTCTAAATAGCAAATCCAACCTCAGCTCATATAGAGGAGCCCCTGCAGCTTCAGAGAATGACAGAGGAGGAGGCACACTGCCTGCTTGTCCAGGGTACATTGAATACTGCTCAGAGGATTCTGGTCTTCACTCATCATACAGTCACTACAGGAAGATGACTGAGGTCTAGGGCAGGGACCTGCAGAAAGCCCAGGCCTTCCAGGATGAGAAGCTCCTGTTGGAGAAGAGAATCTAGCAAAGCCAGGAGGCTGTGCTGTCACAGTAGAGAAACTCTAGATGCTGAGGAGAGAGAATGCTCAGAGCAGACAGATGCTGGCCACAGCCTGGTTCTCATTCCAACCTTTCCCTTGTCCTCATGCTCTTGGGGCTCCCAACCACAGCCCCTGACACCAACTAATGCCAGTCCCTCCCTGAGGTGCCAGGTTCCCCAGGAGTAGGGCTGGGTGCTTCAGATAGGACTCTCAGTTTCCTGCAGGTTTGAGCCCTTATCAGCCAGGGATGGATAGACCCCAGCACAGAGAGCACCTCTGAGCTTTACCCTGGGTCAGGGCTAGAGCCTGCCTCCCTCCTTCATCCTGTTGTTCACTTGATGTGAGGTAGTTCTTAGAAGTTATAACTGTAAGATAGTATTTTTAAATAAGTATTATTCAATGCTATATCTTCTTAGGTGCTTTGAAAGCTTGTGTGTTTGGTTTCTCTTTTCATTTTCTCTATGGTTTTATGTTTTGAGGTTACCCTGGAGTTTACATAAAAATTTGTGTCTTAGCTACCTTAGACATTATGAGGTAGATAATTAGTATGTATGTTACTGGTGTGAACAAGTGGTCCTCAGTTCTTCAGCATGAGAAAGAAGTCAAAACACCATACAGGACAAGCAAAGCCAAGTGAGAATTTAATAGAAAACATGAAAGTACATCCAAGAGGGGCCAAATGGGCAACTTCAATTACTCGAAGTCATGGAGATTGAAGCACCCCGCCTGTGCTCTGGGGTCTGTTTATATCCCCATATCTTTGAGGGCCCATCTGGGGACTGTTTCAAGGCTGCCTCTGTCAGATATTTCACGTACCTGTTCCCAGTAGTTTCCAAATCTGCCATCCTCAAATTCCCTCCACATTTCTTGGCCCGTGTAGTTTTTTTCTGCCTGTTGTCAACATCGTTCTTTTATGCTAATGTGGCTGTCTCCAATTTTGCTGTCTAGCTACTCATACATATCCTTTGTCTGTCCCCAGCTCATGTCTAACTACCTGTCCTGACATTTACTATGCCCTACCAAGATCTTCAGTGTTCTTCAGGGTATTCACCATCTCACAATGTTTGGTTCAGATCCAAAAGCACCCATGCTGTATTTTAATTCAGAATTTTGTAAAAAGAAAATGCCACACAGCAAAAGTGTGTACTTTGTTGAACGAATCACATCAGTTCTCAGAAATGACCAGTGCTTATAAAAATTGCTATTCAAGTAGTAAGCCACCTGACTGCACACGATCAAGAGGGAAATCATCCTGTGTTAAATATTTACATTGGTTTCATTATCACTGACATGAAAACTGGTACAGAAATTATATAAACTGTTGGATTTGATACCAGCTTTTTATTTTGTAAAAAATGATTAAGGTCACAAAATAAAATCAGTGTTTAATAAAAAATGTTTCTGCACTTGTAACTTGTTTTAACTTGAAGCAGATTAGTCTTGAGCTCATTCAACAGTTTACATGTTTACGCTCTTCCCCACTCCCCATTTTATTTTTTGATGTCTTGTTACTTCTGAGTGGGGTTTCTTTTCATTTTTTAGAACTGTAGTATATCTTGTAAGATTGGCTTAGTGGTGTTCAATTTCTTTAACATTTGTTTGTCCATAAAGCTGTTTTAACATTTCTTCAATTCTAGGTGATAATGTAGCAAGGTATCATATTGTTTGTTAGAAATTTGTCCCCCCTGCCCCTCGCCTTGATTACATCATGTCATTTCCTGCTGACCTGTAAAATTTCAGTTGAGATATCGGCTGATAAGTCTTATAGGGGCTCCTTTGTGTGTAAATTTTTCTTTAGCTGCTCTTAAGATTATCCTTTTTTTTTTTTTTTTTTGTCATTTTAATGACAATATGTCTTTGTGTAGGTCTGTTTGGGTTTCTTTTGTTTGGAACTCTTTCCTGGGCCAGGAGGTCTGTTTCTTTCCGCAGGTTAGGGGCATTCTCAACTATTATTTCTTCAAATATAATTTCTATTCTCTTCTTTCTCTCTTTCTGAGACCTTTACATTGAGTATCATTCCTCTTGATATTATCCTATAGTTCTCAGTTTTCCTGAGGAGCAGCAGTCCCAGCAGGGGACTGTAAACAAGTCCTGGAGTCAGGAAGTACCAAGCAGATAAGAAACTCATTAGCCCAGGCTGGTGGAACTGCTGTTTTGATGGAGCTCTTCCAATTAATTTCCCTGTGAGTGGGATAGGATGGAATACTCCTTGCTGGGAGCCAGTCAACTATCCACAGAGGTGCTGCTGACCTAACAGTCTTTGGCAGTGCATGAAAGGCAGCTCTGAGTGCCAGCAGTTCTGTACAAGTGCACTAATGGTGGAGAGGTCACAGGAGAGTCCTGTGACCCTGGGGTCTCAGAACAGAGTGGTATGATACTGAGACGTATCAATATCTCCTGCCATTTATCTTTGTGGATATGTTGGCCCCATTTCTTTTCAAAGGTTGTAGTGGCTAAATAGGTGTTTCTTTCAATGTTTCTGTGGGGGAGGAGACAAACTTGAGAACAATACACCATTGATGTGGGGCTGATGGGTCTGGCAAATTGGTTCAAGAAAGAATTCTTAAAGTGTTAAAGTGCAGTTTTATAGGTTTATTAGAGAAAATAGAGGAGAAAGAGGGAAAGCATGGGCAGAAAGGGCTGCCCTCTGCACTGGGATTTGGCTAGATTTATACCCTCGGTTGGGGGCTTTTGGTAGGACCACCCTTCCCCTAACTGTAATTAGCAAGAGACTAGGAGTCACATAGTCACAAGGAAGTTCAAAAGCAGAAGTAAATGTGGGGATTTTCCAGGAAGTTCTCCAGGTCTGTGAAGTGGCTGCTGGTGGTTTCTGGTGGCTTCTTGTTGTATTGGGGAAAACATAAGGTTGATGAAGGGTTTGCATGACTCTTTCTAGAGGGTTAATGAGATGAACTTTGGTTTCCAGCACTCAGGAGCTATCCTGACCTTTGCTGCCCTGGAAGATCTTGGTCTAAAAAGAAGTAACCTAGAGAATATTGTATTCCACATTTTCCCTCTTCACCATCTTGGAACCAGATCTCAGTAATGTATTTTACTTATGTATATTATACTGTAGATTAAAGTACTTCCAGATGATGGTTTAGTGGAAGTTCTCAGTTGCTTCATGAAATGGATTTTAAAATATAGAAATATCCTTTGCAGCTGCACTGAGATTTAAAAAAAACATAGGAACTGTACTTTGAGCAGAAAAATACTAAAATGTGAGAATGCAGATCCTGCTTTATTTTAACTTTCACAGTGTGGAAAATATATAAAGCAATTTAGCAATTGTAATTCAAGTTTTATTGAAATGGCTTACCTGTTAAGCATAAATTTCGCATATAAACATAACTTTAGATTGTGTTATTAAGAAATATCAATACTGAAAGGAAAGCTAATTTCCAAAGTTGTTTGTTATTTAATTATGGTGGTTGAGGGCACTTCTCATTCAGAAAGATTTCAGTCACAGCTCTAAGCTTAATCAGTAAAAATTAGTATATTAAGCTGTCTTGCTGCTGCTAGGCAGTTGAACAAGTCAGGGTATTCAACTTGTGTTTCTCATAAAAATTCATGGAACTGAATATGACTAAGCCCATGAAAGCAAATGAAGATCATTCTTGATTAATAGTAAGCTAGCAAGTGATCAAGTCATATAATTTTTGCAGACTGCTTGCTGATGAGTAGCATAAGGAATAACTATGGTTTTTAAACATTACACTTTTTAAAAAGCTTTATAAACTTGCACAGCTAAGCTTTTTTATTTTCCATGTATATTTTAATCACCATTAATTTTAACACATCATAGTAGATTATACTGAATCTACTGCACTTAAGATTATACTGGATAAATGTTGTTTAGTCATTTCAGATTTGGCATTGAGTCCTTGAATTTAACTGAGTGTCAATAATGTGTTGATACAAGAGTCAAGGAAAGCCATTTGCAATCCTTTATCTTTAGAAAAAACAGCATACAATTCAGTGGTTTTAATATATTCAAAAGGTTGTGTAACCTTCACCACTATCTAATTCCACAACATTTTCATCACTTCATAAACCCAATGTAGTCACTTCTCATTCCCTTCCTCAACTTAGTATCTGACAATCCAGAGTAGTCACTTCTCATTCCCCTCCTCACCTCAGGATCTGACAACCAGTAATTTACTTTCTGGGTCCATGTTTTTGCCTATTGTGGTTGTTTCATATAAATGGAATCATACAGTGTGAACAATTTTGTATGGCTTTTTAAACTTAGATTTTCAGAGTTCATCTTTGTTATGGCATGTATTAGCATATATTCATATATTATATACATTATATAATTTTATATACATATAGCATATGTTCATTTTTAAAATGGTTAAATAATATTCCATTGTCTATATAAACCACATTTTGTTTATGCAGTTTTCAGTTGCTAGATAGATGACTTGTTCCCACTTTTTGGCCATTATGAATTCTGTTACAAACATTTGTGTATGATTTTTTTTAATTCAGGTATATAAGTTTTGTATGAGTATACTTTTCATTTCTCTTGGAATGTATACTTAGGAATGGAAAAGATGAATCATATAATTATATGCTTAACTTTTTGAGGAACTGCCAAACTATTTTCCACAGCTGGTATGTTATTTTACCTTACCACCAACATACTTCCTCACATATTTTTAATCTATCATTTTTGGATATGAAGTAGTGTCCTGTGTTTTGATTAGCATTTCACTAATGACTAATATTCAACATTTTTTCATGTGCTTATTGATCATTTGTGTATATTCTTTAAAATGTTATTCAGTTCCATTGTTACTTGTTAAAAATTGTTGAGTTATTAAAAGTTTTGTACACTTCTGAATTCAAATCCCTTATAAGATACATGATTTGCAAGTATTTTCTCCCACTAAGTGGGTAGTCTTTTTCACTGTTTAGGTGGTGTCCTTTGCAGCACAAAATTTTTTCAGTTTGGTGAAGTCCAGTTTCTTTTTTTTTGTCGCGTATAATTTTGATATCGCATATAAGAAATCATTGCCTAATTTCAGGACATGAAGATTTACTCCTATATTTTCTTTAAGAATTTTATACCTTAGCTCTTACTCTGATTCATTTTGATGTAACATTTTGAGGTGAAATTCACATATATTGAATTATAGTTAATTATAATTTTAACTGAAGTTATATTATATAACCCACTTCTAAATATTGTTTTCATCTTTCCAGAACTTTGTCTTTTTACTTACCCAGTACAATCCCTATTCTTTCTGAGGCAACTGATGTGCTGATTTATTCAACCCTTACTAGTAAACTATTAATTTAGTCTTTTTGAACTTTTTGTAAATGGAGTTATGTATAAACTCTTGCATCTAACTACCTTTGCTAACATAATAATTATTATATTCATCTGCTATGTTTCCTTTTTCAGTTTATCTTATTTTTAAAATTGTTAATACACTTTATGAATGTTGCGTATTGTATCTATCTCTTTGTGAACAGTTGAGATATTTCCTACTCTGAGCTATTGTGAATAGTGCTACAATATGAGCATTCTCTTAGAATTCTTTCTGTAGTTATTTTTCACCATCACTTTGGCTAAGGATCTATCAGTTTTGGGATACTTAGCTCTTTTTTCCCCATTTTTTTGAATTATAGTAACTTATTCTAAACATTAAAATAAGATCATATATATAAGTTCCCCATTCCTCAGATATATGTCAACACGTCCTGCTCTCCACCAAAATACCGAGTGTTCTTCACCCTTGTTCAGTGGGCTCCACCACTATTTCTCCCACCACCCACCATCCCATTCCTTGTTGATAACCTCAATTTTGTTACAAGTGTCCAAAGGTTGGTTTGTTTCATTTGTTCCTTTCTTTTGTCTAGTCATTTCATCTATGAGTGAGGTCATCTGGTGTCTTTCTTTTGACTTATTTCACTTAGCATAATTTCCTCTAGATCCCTCCATGTTGTCTCAAATGACAGGACTTCATCTCTTCTAGGGGCTTTGTAGTATGCTGTTGTATATATGTACCACATATTCTTTATCCATTCATCTGATGTTGGGCACTTAGGTAGTTTCCAGTTCTTAGCTATTGCGAATAGGGCTTCAATAAATATGGGGGTGCATAAATCTCTGAGAATGATTGTTCTTGTATATTTTGGGTAAATATCCAAAAATGGGATGGTAAGGTCATATGGGATTTCCATCTTCAACTTTTTGAGGAATTGCCATACTGTTTTCCAGAGGGGTTGCACCAATTTGCACTCCCACCAGAAACATAAAAGTGTTCCCTTTTTTCCACATCTTTGCCAACATTTGTTGTTTCCAGACTTTTGGATACTAGCCAGCCAGTCTCTCAGATGATATCTCATTGTTGTTTTAATTTGCATTTCTCGCTGATAGCGAGATGGAACAACTTTTCACATGCCTGTATATCCTCTTCAGGAAAGTGTCTCTCCAATTCCTGCTATTTTTTGATTGGATTGCCTATTTTTCTGTTACTGAGTTTTGTGAGTTCTTTGTATATTTTATATATTAAGGCTTTGTCAGAAATATGAAATGCAAATGTCTTCTTCTGGTTAATTAGATTGTCTTTTTGTTTTGGTGATATTTTCTTTAAAATTAAAAAAATTTTCTTTTACATTCTTTGATTTAAGTTACTTTTTCCCCCTAGCTTCTAAACATGGGCTCTTGAATAATTGATTGGAGATTCATCTTTTTCACTAATGAAAACATTTTTGATTATTTTTGGAATGGTATTAGCCACTATCTTATGTTTCTTTTGATTTCTCTCTCTTCTCTTCTGGGACTCCAATTATACATGTATTGGGGATATCTTTACATTTCTCTTTAAATACTTGTGCCCCCTTCTATCTCTTTTCTACTTCTGGGACCCCCGTGATGTGAATGTTGTTCTTTTGATGTTATCCCATAGGTCTTGTATGCTGACTTTGTTTATTTTAAGTTTCTTATTTCTCTTTGCTGGTCTGCTTGAGTACTTTCCACTGTCCTATCTTCTAGCTCACTGATGCTATTGGAAGTTTCTTCTAGTTTACGGTTGCACCCTTCTGTTGTGTTTTTTAGCTCAGCTATTATGTTCTTTAGCTTCTTGAATTGTTTTGTTCCTTCATTGTTTCCCTGATTATCATGAAAGCTATTGCTTTAAAGTCTTAATCAGGTCATTTAACTAATTCTGTTGCATTCGTATTTTCTCCTGGGGTTTTGTTTTGGTCTGTCATTTCATGCATGTTTCTTTCTCTTTGATCTGTTTGTTGTTCGGTGTTTATTTCTGTGCATTAGTCTTCCCTGACATAAAGGCCTTGTGTTAAGTTGCACAAAATAGAACTGGATGTTGGTCTGGAAAGCTGGACTTCCTTTAATTGTGTGATCTCGACACTTGTTGGATTTGTTGAAGCTCTGGAGCCCATCCTGTGTTGAAGCCTGAGGCCTGCAGGATAGGAGTTTGCATAGGAAAACCCAGAGGTTTCCCACAGTGTTACAGGTATGAGCACACCACAAGAGTTGTGGACCCAGTCTGCAAGTATGTCACAGTCCCACTAGAAGCCAAGAGAGAGGGGGCGGGGAGGGGGTGGAGAGAGATTAAGGAATTGTCTCATGTGAGTGTGGAACATACAGGTCCAAAATTTGTAGAGTAAGCCTATAGGTTGAAAATTATGTAGCTGCCACTTTATTACTATATTAATGAATGAGTTCTAGAAGCTTTTTGTTAGAGTTTTTGGGTTTTTCAATATATATAATCATGTCATCTGCAAATAATGAGTTTTACTTCCTCCTTTCCAATTTGAATTCCTTTTATTTCCTTTTCTTGCCTAATTGCTCTGGCTAAGACCTCCAGTACAATATTAAGTAACAGTGGTGAGGGTGGAAAGCCTTGCCTTGTTCCTAACCTAAGAGGAAATACTTTCACTTTTTGCCATTGATTGTTGATGTTGGCTGTGGGTTTTTCATATGTGACCTTTTTTAAGCTATACCATTTGTGCTTTTTTTTTTTTTTTTTTTTTTTTTTTTTTTTTAAATGGTTTGTGGTTTTTTTTGAAGTTTTTTTTTTTTTTTTTTTTTTTTTTTTTTTTTTTTTTTTTTTTTTTTTTTTTTTTTTTTTTTTTTTTTTTTTTACATAAATGGGTGTTGGATCTTGTTGAAAGCTTTCTTTACATCTGTTAATATATTCATGTGATTTTTCTCTTTGCTCTTGTTGATATGGTTAATGACATTAATAGATTTACATATGTTGAACCATCCTTGCATCCCTGGGTTGAATCCCACCTGGTCATGACGGGTAATCTTTTTGATGCGTTGTTGAATTTTGTTTGCTAATGTTTTGTTGAGAATTTTTGCATCTATGTCTATTAGAGATATTGGTCTGTAATTTTCTTTCTTGGTGACATCTCTGTCAGCTTTTGGTATCAGTGTAATGTTAGCCTCATGAAAAGTACTTGGGAGAGTTTCCTGTTCTTTCAGTATTTTGGAAGAGCTTGAGAAGAGTAGGTATTAATTCTCCTCTGAAGCTTTGGCGAAACTCATTAGAGAAGCCATCTGGTCCTGGGCTTTTATTTTTGGGGAGGCCCTTCATTGCTTCTTCAATTTCTTTATTTGTGATTGTTCTATTCAAGTTTTCCAATTCTTCCAGGTTCAGTCTTGGTAAACTATACTTTTCTAGAAATCTGTCCATGTCCTCAAGGTTGTTCATTTTGGTGTCATATAGCTGTTCATAGTAGTCCCTTTTGATGTTTTGAATTTCTGTGATGTCTGTTGTAACTTCTCCCCTTTCATTTATGATTCTAGTTATGAGTTTTGTTTTTTTCTTTGTGAGTCTAGCCACTCATTTAATAATTTACTCTTAAATTTTCATTTAAAAATTTTCTGTTTTAAAATTTTTATCTGTTGTCTATTTTCAATTCTTTAATGATTTTAGTTATTTAAAATTATCTTATGCTAATAATATCTAGCTGATCTTTTGACTTTCTTTTTTGAGTATGCTCACCTTTTGCTAGTTCTTTTAATATTTTATCATTTCAGATTTCATGTTGGATCTTGTGTTTATAGGAGCAATAGACAAATGAAAATTATTTCCTCCAGACAAGGCATTTGTTTTTCTATGTCAAGCATGTTTTGAACTGGGTAGGTGTTAGGCTTTATCATCAGTTATTTTTAAGTTCACCTCTAGTTTCAAATTATCTTGAGAGTAGGAGCTGTTGTGTATACATTACAGCTTACTCCTTATGGTAGGACAACTTTGGATCTAAGCATCTGAAACTACAGAAACCTTTCTTCCTTTCTAGCCTGTCTCTCAGCCTGTCTTTGACCCACTCAACAAAAGATTTTCTTCTGTAAGAGAAGCATATATGGGAGGACTCTCTTTGAATTTTAGGCTCTTCCTGATTTCCCTGTGTTATGCCATCTCACATGTTTGTTAAGAAGTCTGCTTCATTCCCATAGAAACACTCTGTTTGTGGCAAACTTGATTTGTCCATGTTCCACGTGTTCCCAGTGGTTTCGTCTCTCTGTTCACCGAAATAGGCATTGTCCTTTAGGGAATACAGTATTTTTTTGGTTTTTTTTTTCTTGAGAGGAAGGAAGGGAGAGTAGGTAAAAGCACTTCTATTTGTTTATTTTTTGTTGTTTCTTCTGGCCCCAGTTCATGAACCCAGGTCCTTGGGCTTTATTTTGCCTATTCCCCAGGCTCCAGCTTAGTACCTGAGCCACAAGGCATGCCTGGAATACCATTTCTTAAATCTCCTTATGTTCACAGTTCTCTAGTAAAACATACTGAAAAATAGAGTTGTCTGTCATAACCTTTTTCAAAGAAAATTAATTGAAGAAACATTGCATCATAACATTATATAGGTTTAAGTTATAACATTCTATAACCTAACAAGTTAATGAATGTGTATTTAATAGGATATATTAGCCAGTTCATATAGTTTTATTGTACCAAGTTGGAAAGAATAAGATGTTGTTCAAAATACTTACTCTGGGAAACACCCACCATGATTTATCTTCAATAGAGTGAATTAATGCGCTCACTAAATCAATCAAGACATGAAGTACTTTTTGCATGCACTATGTGTATTTCTTTGCCCTACAAAAAGAGGTTTCAATTTATTGACGTCCAGCTAGCTATATGCCTGGTATTTTGGCAATAAGGTATTTTTTCAGTAAGAGAAAAATCCCAAATTTAATGATATGTATGGAGGATTTAGATGGTAGTAAATTCCGATGTAACTGAGGCAGACCGAAGACTTATATCTTGTGCTGAGGAATGGAAAAAATGGGGCTTCCAGTGCCCAGGAGAAATGGGGGAGGGTCTTTCATGTGCAAGGAAGGATTTATTTTCACTCTGAAAGTGAAGATAAGTAACTTCTTTCTTGGGTGAAAAACCATTTAAGTACTCTTGTCATGTAGACTAAAGAGGCCAGCATGATTTATGGACAGGATCAGATTGAAATCTTTAATTCTCAGGGTCTGGAATTTTCTAGGGCCTTTGATAATGTTAATGTCTTTATATTTCCATTGTCTTTATATGTTCCTGAGTAAATCAGATTTTGAAATAGCTGATGTAGGTGACTTTTAGTCTGGTTAGAGTGGAGTTCTGTTACCCAGACATGTAAGTCCAGGTTTCTTATCAATCCATATGTAGTCTGTGGTATGAGGCTATCTTAAAGTAATATCTGAGATATTCCATGTTTTACAGGGTTGGTCTGCTGTAAAACATCTGGTTATTTGACAAATTGTGCTAAAGTCACTTCTTAAGTTCTTGGCAAGCTTGAAGATGCGACTTTCAAAATCGAACTGCAGAGTTTGATTGCAGTATAGTTCAGGAAAAATCTAGTGAGTGGTGTCTACTTTTCTATGAATAGGGCAGAAATTTCACCTATTTTTTGTACTTGAATAAGAAATAGTCCTTGAGTATTTATAGAGATCTGGGATCCAGGTAACTCACCAGAATAAGAGATGGAATCATATTTTTCTAGTTGTGAATGCCATTTCTTACTTTCCACCATCTTCCAGTATTTGGCCACATCAGTAGGAACAAAAACTAGTTCAGGTTCCTTTCAGGCTACCTAGATTTTGACATTACCAATGACCTGACTGATGAGTTGATATGGCTGTGGTTTGGTAGACTGGCATAAGGTTGTTTAATCTGTGACTGACTTGTTGAAAAAAGAAAGAGTTTATAAGAGTAGGACACAGATTGAGAAGGTATCATGGTGAAAGACTTAGAGAAGTGGCTTCCAGTCAGCTTTCTATAGTAAGCACAAAAATGTTAACTTAGAAGGAAAAGATTTTCCTAATCCCCACTTTTTAAAAAAATTGGAAAATGGGAAGTTCTAAGAAAGGAGAGGAAGGGCAGGCTAAGGTGAAGTGTCTTGATTCATGATTTTGAGTAAGCTGTCTACCTCAGGTTGACAACTGTTTCTGGGAATTAGTCCTGGAAATGCTTTAAGGTTACCTATAGAGGTAGCCTCCCAAAGTTAATGTAGACTTTGCTCTGCTGGAGTTGGCAGACCCAATCGCTGTTCCACCGGGGTGCACCTGTCTTTTAAATTTTGTACCATGTGAAATGAAAGCAAGAATAGCATAAGTATATTATACATTTTTATGTATTTTATGATTAACATCAAGCACTAATGAAGTTTATGTAGTTTTCAGATGTGGCAACATTGTAATTAAATTTAGCATTGCTTTTTTGGTTAGTAATGTTTTCTATGTAATTTGATATAAATACATCTGTTATATTCTGAAATGAAAACAGAAACTTAAAAAAAAATGTATCCAGTTTTGCATTTGGCAATTATGTCAATTGATCTTCATACTGAAGAATGCTTATTTCCCCACATTGCAGTCAACAGTGGCTTTCAGTTAATGCTAATTGGATAATTGAACTGAACATAGAAAAACTTACATTTTGATTTTTGCTTGATTATTTTTTTTCCCTTAGAGATTGGGAATTCCTCTACCACACATAAGGAAATGAACAGTAATTCCTTAATATCATATAATATCACCTTTATAGTGTTCATATTCTCCAGATATGTATTATGTTCAGTTTTAAACATTTGATTTGTTCTAGTTAGAGTCCAGTTAAGGACCATACATTTTATTTTGTCGTATTTTGTTGAAGGCTGTTTTCAGTAAGTTTTTCTGTATCTTTTTTTCCCCTTAATGCTTTGTTAAACAAATTATATCTTTTGTGTAGAGTTTCTCACAATCCCACCCTTTCTGTAGTGGTGTTTTATAGGCTGCTTATTACTAGTGTTTCCTTTTAGTTGACAGCTATTTCTAAGTAGCCTTGCTTGAGTGTATTCAAGTTCGTGAGTTTATTTTTATGGTTAATTTCTATCGTATGATGTACTTTGTTTTCTAGCCACATAAATTTCTGACTTTATTTGATTGATTGATTGTGATGTTAGAGCTATTGATAATCATTTCCTAGCACCATTAATTTATTAGAGGTTACAAAATGATGATATTCTACCTTTGCTATCATTTTTTTTTATTATCTACTATACTTGTGTAAGAGAAGTCTCTTAAATATTTGGGTATTCTTACATATAGTTTGTAGAGGAAAAGTATGGTATTTTCTTTTTTTTTTTTTTTCTCTTTTGCCAGTTTTCGCAAGAGGATTGATTCCTTAACAGCTTCTGAAAGTAACCAGTGAGGTTTTTATTTTTTTTTTTTAATGTCATTGTTAACCCAGGGTTTTAAACATAATGATATATAATCCTTTTATTGGGTAGCAGGAACTTCTTGATATTGACTTCTGAAAGTTCTTTTGAGTTGATCATATTAGTTTTTGATAGTTTTTTGGTTTTTAATATGACAGGATATTCCATGCTAATTTTATGCATTTTAAAAAGAATCCTAGGCCTGGTGTTTTCTGAAGGAATACTCCTATAAGTGGGAAGTAGTATATTAGAAGTCACCATTCCAGTACTAGAGGTGTTTATTGCTATTGGTTTGTCATCATTTCTAAGCCTTATCAAGGATTGTGTAGGACTACATTGTCTTTAATTTCTTAAACCTTACATTTTCATTTTCCCTCTCCTGGAAACAAATCCCTAAGTATAATTACTGTTTTGTTTTACTTTACAATACTCATAAAAATATTCTCAAATTAGTAGTAACACCACTACTAACAGTATGATTAGTGAAAGCACTTGAAATAGTTCCTCTCTGCTCTCTGGTTTTTCCACTAATATATTCTGGCTTATTAGTTTATTATACTTGTAACTTATGGTTTATCTTTTTTGTTAACTCATAATTAAGTTTTTGCTATTACAGAGAATGCTGTGATACAGATCTTGATGCTTATATATTTATTTACTTGCTAATTATTGAATATTAATTTCTAGAAATGGATTTATACTCTAGTGTGACATTTTAAAATGGACCAATTTTTACTTCTTTTTAAAGAAAAACTTAATCTTTTATATTCATGATCACATGTGCACATGTCTTTATCAACATTGATTGGCCCTTAATCTTGGCAATCAGATAATTGAAAAGTAAAAATGACACCTTTTTAAACAGCCTTTCATTTCATATCATTTCATTTTTTTTAAAGAAAAGGTACAGACAGGAATGAAGATGAGTAGGCAGGCAGACAGGAATAGAGAGGAAGAAAAACATTTTTTGAAATTTAGCTATTCATCTTGGTCATTCCCTCCACCCTTGGCCCTGGTGTTGAACCTGGGTCCTTGGATTATATGTGGACTAAGCCCAGTAGCTTTATCCGCTAGACCACTAGGGCGTACCAGTCCTTGACTTCTTATGTCAATATTAGTCTCTTTTGTCCATTTTTTAACGTGAAAAATGACTATTTTATGATTGTGAGAACAAATGCCATACTAAATATATAATTTGATTCTTGTATTTTCCTAGTTACCTTTCAAATTTGTTAGATATTTTTTGTAGATAGCAGATTAGTTTTTTGTGTAGTAAAATCTGTTGCATGTTTAAATCATTTTGTAGATTTGATGCAAACCAGTCAAAATACATTTTACTGAACTTTATTATCATTTTCTCAGATTCAACTGTAAGAAGCAGCTTATGAGCTTAGTTTTAAAAGAGTAATAGGAGTAGGTCTTACCTTTATCATATAAGGTAAAAGTAATAGATAGTGGGATGTTGCAACAAGAAGTGTTGATATTTGGAAAAGAATGATGTTCTAGAAAGGCATTTATAAACTAGTATATTGTAAATGATATATATATATATATGGAAACATTTAATAGTGTAGGAGGCAGAATAATATAGCACTATAGACTAATATAGATAATCTTGGAGTACAGTTCTTATAATAAATATTGTTTTGTTTGAGTTAGTAGTAGAAATAATTGAGTGGAAAGAAGTAGAGATTTTTTTCTGTGAGCTATAACTACACACAATCTGAATTGTGAGTTTATTGCCAACACAGCTTATGTTCCAAGGCAGAAGACCCATGAGATTTTGCTTTGTAATATTACTTGTTATATTACACAATTCAGAATTGTATAGTGTGGATTTGTCTCAAAATGTATCTTTGACTCTTCTTTCATGATCTTTTAAATGTTTTGATTGTTGATATTGAATATTTGTGTCTTTTTTCTATATCATTTTTGCTTAGGTATTTATTCATGTTGGTGTTTTTTCAAAGAACCAATTTTAGATTATAAGGCTTGATATTTGGTAGTGTAAACGCCTTTAAGATTGACAAGACTCTTGTTGGTTCTTGTATTCTTTTACACATTTTGGAATCAACTGGTCAGTTTTCTCAAAAAAGGACATAGGTTTTTGATTGACATCTATAGATTTTCTTTATTGAAGATTGATTTTTAATTAATATTTCAGTTTTTATTATGGAGAATCTGTTTCTTAAAGTATAATCATTTATTTGGTGATCCTTTAAAAATATTTGTTTATAGTAGATAAGCTTTCAATGTTAACTTTTTCTTAAGTAACTAATAAAGACTTGCCCCCAAAGAACATGAGAATACAAGTCATGATGAGGGACAGAGATAATATACTCTGTTTGCAAAAATGTTTTCATGCACCTGCATGCATACACATACCACTCAAAATAGCAAATTTTCCAGACTATTTTAGTGTCTTGAGCTATTTAATATTACCTTTCAAAATACAGATTAACTGGGTGAAAAATAAAATGCACATGGTCTGAGGTGCAAATTCAGTATTCTAAAGATCATGTAGCAATGTAAACCAAAGAAAAGTAAAACAAAAAAACTCAAAATATAGATTAAGTACATTGAAAGGGGCTTATACATTTGTAAGATAAATTATTGAAAAGGAAAAGATGTATTTAAAGAAAATTTAGTGCTTAATTCAGTGACATTGATTCTGTCTCAGTATTTAAAAATGTTGACTGATGTGTTTGTTCTTATTTTTCTAGTGATATGCAGCTTTCGAGGATCTGTACCTCAGGGTTTGGTCTTAGAAATAGGAGAAACAGTCCAGATTCTTGAAAAATGTGAAGGTGAGTATGGATCTACTAAGCACACTAATAGTGATTGTTTGGGACAGTATTATATGCATTTGTTTTATAGTAATAGATTACAAACAATCATTTTAAAGCCATGATTAGTCACACTGTGATAGACTATTACAAAATTCCTCCTGATCTATCTTTGCCATAAAGGTCTAACCTATTTTGGCTCTAAGGTTAACAGTAACAATTAAATAGCTAATTGTTGACTTGAGAACATGGTATTTACATATTATATCTAATGGTTATTTTTATTTCCTGTAGTCAAATAGATAATTTTATACACATACTTAGCTGCATTTGAATAGAATTAAATTATAATGAGTTCATTTGTATGTTTTTATTTGATTGGTTTGATATCATAATTAAAATAAAGCATTAAATATACTGCCTTGATTTATGAATGTGGCTTCGTTGCTATCCTGTCTGTGACCTTTGTGGGTATTTCTGCTATCACACTTAAATATTACTGAAAAGTACACACATTTTCAAAATTGCACACTCAAAATCAACAATTTAAATGGGAAAAATTAAATTGAGAAGAAATCTCACAAAATAAGAGTATTTACAGAACCCAAAAGCCTACAGCAAACATCACATTCATTTATAAGATACTGAAAGATTTCCCACTGAGACCTAAAAGTGAGAGGATACCTGGTATCGCTAGCTCTGTTGAACTTTGCACTAGCATTACAGCTAGTGTAGTAGGGTAAGAAAACATAAAATACATTAGGAATGGAAAGATAAGTTTGAAACTGCAATTTGTAGATGATAAGATTGTAACTATAGAACACCTATTAAATTCATAGAAAAAAATCTATGAAAGTAGACAGCATATTTAGCAAGTTTGATGACTATAATGTCAGTATTTTAAATATACATTGTTTTTCTATGTGTTTGCAACAGAGAATTAGAACATTAATTAAAAAACAGTGCTATTTATGTTAGTCTCACAAACATCAAATGCCTAGAAATAAATCTTATGAAAGAATACAAGATATATTAAAGACATTAAGATCTACTTTAAAGATACAAAATATTAATGGGAATTAAAGAATATATGAATAAATGGAAATATTTGCCATATTTATGTTATCAAAAGACTCACTATCATAAAGATATCAGTTCTTCCCAAATCGACCTAAAGGTTTAATGCAAACCCAATTAAAATATTATCAAGTTTTCTTTTATTTTTATGGTGTGGGAATTGAACTGCTGATCCTAACATTTATATGAAAATGAAAAAGGTTATAAGGAATCAAGAGAAAAGTCATGAAAAAGATAATTAAAATGGAGGATTTATACTATCCAGAGATTAGGATTTATTATAGATTAAGACTGTGGTTGGGAGTAAAGACAGAATAATGAAACAGAACAGAGGGTCCAAAGGTGTTATTTCAGTGCAGTAGGGGAATGATATTCATTATAATAACATGATGCTGAGCCAACTGGGATTAGAAACGATGGTCTATTAAAAAATGGTGTTGTCAATATTGAAAACAGTGAGCCTTGATTCCTACCTCACAATTTGTATCTCAGACTTAATTCCAGGTGGATGCTTGGTCTAAATGTGAAATGTAAAACAGTAATGCACTTGAAAGAAACATAGAAAAATATTCTTGACTTTGAGGTAGACAAAGACCTCTTATAAGGTTTCCAAAAAAAAAAAAAAAACTCCAACCATAAGGAAAAAGATTGATAGACTGCATTTTTTTAAAATGAATTTCTTCTGTTGTTCAAAAGATGTCATTAAGGAGGGAAAAGACAGAACATAGGATGAGAGGGATGTGATAAAGGACTTATATTCTTAGTATAAAAATAACTATTACAAATTTGAGGATACAATCCAATACAAAAATGGGCAAAAGGCTTGACTAGACTTCTCATAATACAAATATTCTGATGACTCCTAAACATATGGAAAGGTGTTTAATCTCAGAAATCAAGGAAGCGCAAATTAAAACTCCAGTGAGATACCACTACAAGAATGACTGAACTTCAAAACACTGACAATACCAAGTGCTGATGAAGATGTGGAACAACTGATACTCCAATATACTGCTAATCAGAGAGAAAATGGAATGACTGCTTTGCAAATTCCTTGGGCACCGTTTACTAAAGTTGAATATACATGTATTTTATAATCCAGCAATTCTACTCATTGGTGTGAATCCAACAAAAAAATGCATGCATAAAATGACAGAAGTTTATTCATAATTGTTGAAAGCTAGGAAAAAAACCAAAATATTTATTAGCAATAGAATAAATATGGTATATATATATATATATATATATATATATATATATACAGCTGAATGTGATATAGAAAGGAAAATTACACAGCAATACAATTGAATATCATAGATATACTCTTGGCAAAAGGTCAGATGTAAGTTTGTGCAGTTGCAGTTCCATGTACATCAAGTAAAGAACCAGACAAATCTAATAGCTGGTGATATTTGTCAGAATAGTGGCTAGATGACCACTCATGTCTAATTTCTTTCATCTAGAGTGTATCTCTGATACTGTGTTTAGCAACAAGTCATTAATTTTCCTTTATGTACTGTGTTCAGTTTAAAGGTGTGTGTGTTTGTATGCGCGTGTGTGCAACACCAGTGTCCATCTGGGTGATGGACATACAGGTGTATGCTCTGAGAATTTATTTAGCTGTTACCTAATGGTTTGCCCAATTTTGGAAGTTAAATATAAAAAAAAAGTTGACTTAAAAAATAAGAGAATTTTGTAAAAAAGTTGATGAAGCGTAGAGATGCAGCAACATGGATGAATCTTCAAAATATTATGTCGAACAAAAGAACCAGGTTTGATTACATTTATATGAAATTCAAGAGCAAGCAACACTATAAATCTATTATGATATAAATTAGAATAGTGATTTTTCTCTTGTGAGAGGACTGACTGGAAGGAGGCATGAGGGGACTTTCAGGGTGATCAAAAAGTTCTGTGTCTTGATGAAATATGGGTTGCATGGATATTACATTTGTCAGAACTCATACACTGTAGGTAAATAATCAATTTACTAGATTAATGTTTAAAAGGGAAAAACACCAAGTTTTTGCCGTCATATAACTGACAAAGATAAACAACCAAAATATAAAAGAACTCCTACAGTTCAATAATAAATAATAGGTGAATAGAATAATGAACAAAAAATGTGATCAGGGACTTCATAGACATGCTTAGTCATGTCATCAGTCAAGGAACAGCAAGTTAAAACCAAAATGAACAACAGTTTCACACACATTAGTTTGAAAAGACTAACATCTCTGACATATCCAGAGTTGGCACACATATGTATTAGCAGGAATGCTTAAACTTCTGATATCCTATAATATTAGATAGTATATATCCTGTGACTTAGCAGTTTATACCTTAAGTGTTTTTATAAGCTATATCATTAAATCATTATGGGATTACGTATTCCATTTAATGGCTCACTCAGCATAATAAAAAGAATAGACTAAAATAAGATAGATTGCTGCGCCAGTCACGGTTCAATCAGGATACAGATATTACACTAACAATTTGAATGGGGACTATTTAATGTAAATGTTTGCTAGTAAAAAGTGGTTAATTGTTAATAGGGGTAAAAGGAAGATTCAAAGGGATAGAGAAGTAGCAAATGTAGAAATCACTACTATTTCTAGAATTGAGGAAGGGCCACAAACAAGGAACTAAGAATTTAAAAGAACACCTCTCTGCTTCAAGACTAAGATTCAGATCCTTTTGGAAGGGGTATACTTGCTATAGGAAAATGAAGAAAATTGTGACAGGGCATGGATTTGGAGCTGGCTTACAGGAGCCAACCTACTGGGTAGCAGAAAAACTTATGGAAAAGCATGACTGAACCAGAGTTAGTTCATGGTTGCTGCTCCTCAGATGGTGAAGAATTGCCATAGAAGAGTAGGAGACAGAGTTGTTCTTTGAAGGTGACTGGGGTAATAAATACTGGGTCTCTACTTGCTGATATATTGTTTAGAGTGAGTACAGTAAACAAACAGTACATAAGAAACCAAGAAGGGAATCTTTTCTTTCATGTTATGGCCTTGCAGTTTCCCACTAGTACCTGTACTCTCTAACAAACGTACTAATGCCTAACACAAAGCAGAAGTCCCAGAATCTGCAGTTGATAAGCTGGAGACCCAGGAGAGTCAATGGTAAAGTTCTTCTAGTCAGAGTTAGAAGGCCAGAGAGCCAGAAGAGCTGATGGTGTCAGTTTCAGTCTGAGTTTAAGTCCAAAATTAAAGGACTAGTATCCTATCTTGAAGACAGAGGGCAGTATCTTACTCCACCTGTTTGTTCTATTGAATGGATTGGCTGCCACCCACCCACAAAGGGGAAGACACTCTGCCTTATTCAGTTTACCAATTCAAAAAATGTCAGTCAAATCCAGAAACACTCTTAACAGACATAACCAGAATAATGTTTAACCATATCGGGGTGCTCCCTAGCCCAGTCGTTTTGACACAGGATTAATAATTAAAGGACCCAAATCTAGTATTAAAAATGAGGCTGAAGAAGGGTATATTTGGTACTGAAGGGTAGTAAATTAGTAGCTGGTATAATTGCAATGTAGTAGCATTGCATTTTTTCTTAATGAGATTTGCTTCCATGTTATGTATGTGATTGTGATATTGAATACATTTATAAATCTAGATCATGGTAAAAATATTTTAGTGCCATTGATCTGGAGAACTGTGTATGTACACATAAAGATACCTACAGCATTGTGTATCCTAGCAGAAAATTGCTAACATCATATGTATCTAATAAGAGGATGTTAGAGAAATAAATTCTGGAGTCTAATGCGCAGCATGGTGGTTATAATTAATAATATTGTATTATGTTAGAAAGTTGTTAAGAAAGTAGATCTTAAAAGTTCCTATCACAAAAAAGAAGTAATAATGTGATGTGATGAAGGTCTTAGCTAGTGCTATGGTGGTAATAATTTTGCTCTATAAAATTATATTAAATCAATTCACTGTGATTAAACTTACACAGTGTTATATGTCAGTTTTTCTCAGTAATTTTGGAAAAACCAAAAGCAATGAAAATGATTTAATAAATAAGATAGCATGAAAAATGTTTATATTTCTATTGTTTTATCCTTGTGCATTCACTCTGTGCAGTGGAAGATGTGACTCTGTTATCTCTTCCCCTTCCAAGCATACACAACATATTTCTTACATTCTTCCAGTATACATACTATCCTTGTTAAATTAACATTTGGTATTTGTATTATTATGATTAATTCATGGCTGAGTTATATAGTATATCATATTTTTTCTTATATTAGCTTTTGTTTTACTTGGAATTAATATTTGAATTACATTTGAAATTGCTTAGTTTTCTATGTACTACCTTCATTTTATCCCAAGTTCCTCAATATACTGAAACTGTTGGGCCACTTAAATGCTCATATCTTGATTTTGGTATTTTCCTTCATAATCATACTAGATGAGACCTTTTCTCTTTTCATGTTGGATGCTCTATCATAGATTTTATTTCATTCTTTTTAAAAGAGCAACCTTAATTTTTGTGAAGAAGAAATCTCTAGGACTTTCTTAAGAAAAAATGTTATGGAAAGTAAGCATTTTTTATGAGCAAAAATGCCTGAACATTTTAATTTCATTTCTACTTGATTGATAATTTGCTTGGGTATAGAACCTAGGTTGGAAATGATTTGTCCTCATATTTCAAGATGTCTCTATTTGCTGTTGCATAAATGGCATTCTGATTTTCTGATATTATCTGAAAACGTTTAGGTTGTTTTTGTTTCCAGATTCTCGTATTTTACAGTCATTTACCTTTGCACATGTATTATCCTCCCCACGCTTCAGTTTATTGTGATAAAAACTCATTAGACCCTTTAAATCTAGAAACTACTGTTTTTTTTCATTGTAGGAAGAATTTCCATTAATGTTAGGATTATTTTCTTCTTTATTGCTTTTTATGATCCTCCAGTCCTATTAGTTAAATTGTACCTTTCCTATTTAACTAAGTATGTAAAAGTTCAATATTTTCATGTCTTTTTGCTATGTAATTTTTTTTTGTTTCTTCTGGGGCATATAGGCAGTATTATCTCTCAAACTTTCTATTGGGTTTTCATTTCTGCTTTTAGTTTTTCATTTTTCAAGAGTATTTTCTTGTGTTCTAAATGTTACACATGTTCACTTATTATGGATGTGAATCTACATTTTCTCTCTGAGGTTGTTATAGTTTAAAATGAAAAAATCAACCTTTTATTCTTCTTGCTGCATTCTTTCTCCTCTGAGTTTCCTCCGTTTGGTCCACTTTTTCTGTTTTGATCTTTGTTCTGTGTGCTAGAGACATAGATAACTGGAAAGCTTTATTTGTGCATTTTGAGGCTGTGTGTGGAAGGGAGAGTTTCATACTGGTAATTGACTGGGTAATTGCTCTGACATTTCTGTTTCATTAAAGGATCCTTCCCACCCCCTGGCCAACTATCATTGTCCTTATGACCTTTTCTTTTGAACTAGTTGTCTTAAAGGACTAATTATCTAGTATTCTACATGGGGGTTAAGAGGCCAATGCCATTTTCCTTGGACCCCAGTAGGAGTAAGGGATTGGGAACTGTTTTCATTTTGGTGCTAATTGCTGTCCTTAGCAAAGCATGCTGTTCTTGAATCCTGAACCTGTTTTATTTAGGGAGTAGCTCTGTATTTTTTTTATAATGTGGGGTTTGGAGGATATCTAGTCTTTGTTGGTGGGGAGAACAGAGGAAGAACTGCAGAATTCTGACTGAGAGTTTCAAGTAGTCCTTGTGTTTTCAGTCCCATACTCAGGCGTTCTATTTTTTTTTTTCTTTCTATTTTCCAGGTTTATTGAGATATAATATCGTGTTAAGTTTAAATTGTGCAGTGTGATGATTTGCTGCACTTATATATTGTGACATGTTAATCATTGTAAGTTTAGTGTATTCTTTAACTCTCATAATTACTATTTTGTTGTTATTGTGAGAACATAAAGCTCTACTTTCATAGCACTTTTCAAGTGAACAGTATAATATTGTTAACTCTAATCATCATGATGTACATAAGATCCTTGAAGCTCATCTTATAACTGAGAATATGTACCCTTTGATCAGCCTTTCCATATTTCTTCCACTCTTCTACCCTTCACCCCGGCAGTCACCTTTCTACTGTGTTCCTAGGAGTTTGACTTTTTAATTTTTATTATAGATTTCAGATTCAAATGAGATCATACAATATTTGTCTATCCTTATCTGGCTTATTTCACTTAGCATAATGCCTTCATGATCCATCCATGCTTGTTGCAAATGGTAGGATTTCCTTCTTCTTATGGCTGGATGGTATTCTTCACACACAACCACACCCATACACATGTCATATTTTCTTTATCCTTTCATGCACTGATAGACACAGAGATTGTTTCCATGTCTTGACTATTATGAATAATATTGCAATGAATATGGGAGTGCATATATTTCTTTGAGATAGTAATTTGATCTTATTTAGATATATACTCTCAGGCGGGATTGCTGGATTATATGGTTTATAGTTTTAACTTTTTGAAGAACTTCCTTACTTCCATAGTAGCTGTACTAATTTATTTTTCTCGAAGCAGTGTGCAGACTTCCCTTTTCTTTACCTAAGATTTTTTTGTATTTAGGATTATATCATATGTAGGCCTTCTTGAACTGCCTAATAGTTTGCATTTCTAACATTTGTTAGGTTTTTGTGTTGGGAATTGATGCATGACTTATTTGATTATAGACTTAGATGTTAGTATTTAGTTTATTTACTTTCACATGTTTTAAGTATTTCTTATTTGCTATTACTTATATTATTGTTTCCTTGACTATGTGGGCTTAGTCTTTTACTATCATTTTGTTGAGATTTTGGGAGACAGCAGAGATGAGCAGTTTTGCTTAATCTGCTTATTAAAGTTGAAATATGAAAGTTAAAATTAAATGTAATATATATTCATTGATTAGTTATTGGCTCGTTTTAGCTATTGAGGATTCCATCCAGGGCATATTTTTGTTTTCTATTAAATATTTAAGCATAACTCTCATTTTGCATCTGCCCTTCGAGTTATTTTTACTGAGAGCTTGCTCTATCATTTCTTTCAAAACAAATGATAGTTGGAGAAACTTACATCTATTGAATACCTAGTGGTAAGCAAAAAACACAGTATTAGAAATATATTCACATTATTCTAGGTTCAAAAAAATATTATGAGAGTATGTCCTAAGTAGGCAGTGAGTAAAGGTTCTCTGGTACATAAGCAGAGTAACTCCACAAAGTGCTATTGCCCAAGTGGATGAGTATCCTGTCTTTTACTGATCCCTACCAAGTACAGGCCTTTTCTGGGTTGACTCTGGTGATACAAAAATATAGTGTTATAGTTCTTCTTTTTTCCTAGAAGAAATGTATGTTTACTTGAAGTGAAAGATATGTGAACCTGTATTTATACTAGAACATATTAGATAGACGTCAAGTGCAAGGTGTTATGGCTCCATAGAGACCTGAGTTGTTGATTTTAACTGGCACAGGAAGAAAGTAGGGAAAAGGAGCAGGGAAGATTTTATAAATAATTTGGTGCTGAGCTACTTTGAAAGAGAAATTTATCAGGAGTTAGAGTTTGAATATTTAGAAATTGTTTTGTGCCAGCAGTTAGTTGATCTTAAGGTTATTAATGTTGGTTAACTGGTAATTGTTATTTTTCCTAACATAATATCAGAATCTAATTTTTTCAAGAGCAAATTCACATAGGCTCCTGTCTTTATATCAGCTTGAAGACAGGAATTCCACATAAAATCACTTTCTGGGCTCATGCTTCTAAAGGAAAGTATATAAAAAAATTCTCTGACTTTAAGATTGAGATATGATTTCAGCTTATTATATCTGCTTTGTGTTGGAAGACTAATGGCAATGATTCAAATTGCATCCGTTTGCTGATTTTTGTCTGTATAATTATCTGAAACCATCTTGTTCTCATTCTGCCTTAATATCTAGAGAGCCATAGCTTGCCTTGATTTTGGATCTTTCATGTACTCCTGTTGTAAAGTTTCTCACTAGATTCTAGCTTCCACTTGACTTTGAACATTTCTCCCTTTTATTCCCCTCTTGATTTGATTTAGTGACCTATATCTATATTGTTATAGCTCTAAAACTGATGCTAGCATTTCTGTAAGAACATTTCCACTATCAAGCTAGTGTGTAAATCTGATTTTTTCCTAATAATATTATAGGTAAAGTTGTTTCACACATTTAATCATAGGATTTCGAAACATTTATATTTGCATATTTAATAGGATTATTAACTGCACACATGTAATAGGATTAAAAAATTCTTAAAAAAAACTTCCCAAAATTAGCTCAAGTTAAAAAAGTAATATTTTGGTCAGTGGGATCTAAATGATATAAATATTTATAATTCTTTTAACCTGTTACCAGAATGAATCATTATAGTGCCATCATTGTACTATTTGCCGTTGAAGAAAAGAAATCATTCAGTTTTCATGTTGCTCAAGGTGAATCTATCAGTGAGTAGACATCAGCCAGGTTAAGTCATTTAGAAATCTCCTGATTTACTTTTTAAATTTTTGATTCATGCGTATTCCAACCAGAAAGACTATTTTATGCATTTTCTGTTTGTTTAAATTTGATTTTCCTTTTGTTATCTTGCCTTTCTATAATATTCAGACTAAGAATTAATATCAGTATCATCAAGAGTGTTAATGTTCTGGTATATGTATAGAAATAAAAGATGTTATTTAAAAATTTTCAGTTTTCCCATTTCCACCAGAGAAATGATTATCTATGACACCAATAACATAAAAAAATATTTCTTAAATGATAAGACCTGAAAGTTGACATTATTACTTGATCCATGGGACTGTAGAATAGATGTTGTGTTAGCAGGCGTGGCAACATTTATCTCCATGCATCTCCGTCAGAGCTCAGAGCTCTTGAGTAGCCTGCTGTGTGGTCAGTGAACAGTAATATTCTGAAAGAATTTTTTTCCCTGAGTAGTTCTCAACAGTGCTCTTATAATGTTCAGTAAATTACGTTGTAAGCAGATGTGTTGGCATCCAGGATTTGTTGTTTAATTTATAGAGCACAGGCAGAATAGATTTAGTGTAACTTTTAAAGGATTTTAAGATTTTTCTAATGGTAAGTGATTCAACTTAATGTCTTCGGAGCTGCATTAGTCCCTAACAAGAGAGTTACCTTGTTCATTGTAGTTTTGAAAGACATTCATTGACTTTTTCCTAGCTGTAAAAGTCCTAGATGATGTCTTCTTCCAGTCTAAGGCTGTTTCATCTAGGTTGAAAAATCTGTTGTTTAGTGTAGCCACCTTCATCAGTGCCCTCAGCTAGATCTTTTGGATAACTTGCTACAGCTTCTATACCAGCAGTTGTTGCTTCACCTTTCACTTTTTAGGTTATGGAGATGGCTTATTTCCTTAAACCTCATGAACCAATGTCTTCTAGCTTCAAACTTGTCTTCTATAGCTCTCACATCTCTGAGCTTTTTGAAGAGAGTTTAGACCTTGCTCTGTTAGTCTTTGACTTAGGTATGCATGTATTGAAGGTTCACCATATTCTTTGTTGCCATTGTATTGATTTTTAAATCTGAGGGCAGAGTAACCAGTTGAGCTTACTCCAGAATTTTATGTGTTCTTAACTTGTTTTAATCAGGTTCCTACTTGATTCCATATACTACTTTCTGTATCTGCTGAGAATATTCATTCTAACACTGAAAACTGGTGTATAGTACAAGTAGTAGTCTGGAAAAAAAAATGGCAGTCTTTGAAAGGCATTGCAACTGGAGGAGAAATAGGTAAATGGAAGGGAGATATCCTTTGATGACCTGGGAGTGATTCAGTGCCTTATTTTTTATTTTTATTTATCCTTTCTTGCTGTCCTAGCATTTTATTATTCTGTTTATTTTCCTCTATTAGATTTTTGGTTTTAAAGTGTTTTATTGTACCTTGGTGGTTACCCTGGGATTTAAAACATGCATCCTTGACTTTTTAGTTTGTTTTAAATTTGTGTTTTTGCCACACCTAACAATGCATGAACTTAACAGTGACTTAATTGTATTCTCTCTTGCCTTTTTTAAAAACCGTTATTGTCCGTTATCTTATTTTTGTCAAAATTCATTTATTTACTCATATTTTTCACTCCAGTACATTTTCTCTTTCTGCTTTTTCGTGGTTCCATCTGGAATAATTTTCTTTTTACCACAAGTACCCCTTATCTAGCGGTATTTCTTTCAGTACGGGTTTGCTGCATGTTCATTGGCTTCTGTTTCTGTGAATCTTTTTAATTTGTCTGGGTGTAGAATTCTAAGTTGATGAATATTTTCTTTTAGCACTTTAAAGATTTTACTTTTTTTTTAACATTCACAATTTCTCTTGAAAGTCACGATGGGTATTATTATTGTCTCTTTTAAGGTAATGTGGCTTTGCCCAGTTTTTTACACTTGGTTATGTAAGTGATTTCTAAAGTAGATTTACATGCAAGTCTACCCTTCACAAAGCTGTGATTTTTTATTAAACTTAAATTATGATGTAGAATAGAAGAGAAATTGTGCTTATCATTTACTTATCTCTACTTCCTGTGGAGCTATACGTTCAGGATTGGGAGTGGGGGTAAATAAATTTGCATTTTTTCCGCATTTGTCAGTAAAGAATGTGTTATACCTTTGAAGTAAAAAGTTTGAAACTTCTCTTTGAAAAGTACTTTTTGTTTAATTATATTTGGTGTTTTTGATCTGCTTGATTGATTTGCACTGGGAGTCTTTGTAAAGGACTGCTGATTGTTGACTGTCATTTGACCTGATCTGTATAAAGCCTCCATTCTTTTGAGTTAACACTGCTGACACTGTTCTAAAGCCTCTCTGTTAGTAGCAATTGTAGGGTACTGTTGGTTCTTTTTGATATCATAGCCTCACTTCCTTTGGGTGACTGGCAAGAACATATCACAATCTAAATAATAATGCAGGTTTACCAAAGTGGTATTCAACAGTGTTTGAGATTATAATTATAAAAACACCTACCACAAAGCATTGCACAGGGACAGGTGACCACTGTTTTGTATTTAAATACTTGTAGCTTTCAAATGAATTAATCTTCTTTATATTTGTGTATGCATGTGTGTATATATATGCATGTGTGTATACATATGTATGCACGCAAGATTCAAAATATTTTCTCAAACACCTTTTCCTCTTATTTGTATTTCCCTTATTTTTCTAACCTAACAGGTTTAAATTTTAAATGAAAAAAATCATGTTTCAAGTGATTTTAAGGTTCATACATAAAATATATTTGGTATGACCAATCATAGAAAGTGTGAGTTAGAGTGAAATTGACAAAGGTAAACCCTTACACTTATTTCATTCACACAGTAAGTACTTCTGAGCACTTAGTAAGAGTAAGCACAGATACATAGTAACGTGCTATATTCCTATGTCTGAAAATTATGTAAGTTCTGTTTCTTCTATTTTTTGTACATAATCATTAAACATACAACATTTCTAATGTTTTCTTATAGTTGAAAAGTATATCTAATCCCTGACCATCTTTTTAAAATCTATAATTTGTTTCTTGTTCTTCAATCTAATGTGGCTGTATTTTATTTTAAAATTCTTTTCCTTTGGACTAATTGATTAAATCACATACACTTTGAATAACCCTTAAATTCTAAAATCCCTAGTGATTTCAGTATAGAATAGAATTTAACATTACATCTCAATAAGACATTTGGTTTCCTTATTACCTTAAGATGTAATCACATTTATTGAGGAGATATTCCTTTCTCCATTGTATACTTTTGGCTACTTTGTCATAGATTAACTGACTGTTATATATGTGAGGTAATTTCTAGTGATTCATATCTAGTCTACTGATCTGTGCCTCTGTTATTATTACAGTCCTGTACCATCTCGATTACTATCTCTTTGTAGTGTAGCACAGTGTCTGAGAGAGTAATCCGTCTGGATTTTTTTTTTTTTCATAATTGCTTGACTAGTTGTGGTCTTTTGTTGCTCCGTACAGATTTTAAGCTTCTTTGTTCTGTTTCCTTGAAATAAGCAATGAGATTTTAGTGGGGTTTGAATTAAATCTGTGTATCGCTTTAGATAACCATATAAACAATGTTGATTCCAACCATGTGTAGGAGATGTCTTTCCATCTCTTAGTGTCCTCTATTTCTTTTAAGAAGTACTTAAATATTTTTCATTGTACAGGTCTTTTACCTCCTTTAAGTATATTCCAAGATATTTGATTCTTTTTACTTCTATTATAAATGATGTGGTTTTCTTGATTTCATTTTCTGTCTTGTTTCCATGTAAATATGTAACTTATATTTGTACATTGATTTTGTAGCCTGCTACATTACTATATTCGTTGATTAGTTCTAATAGATTTTTGGCAGAACTTTTAGGGTTTTCAATATATATAATCATGTTATCTGCAAATAATGATAGTTTTACTTCCTCCTTTCCAATTTGGATTCCTTTTATCTTTTTCTTGCCTAATTGCTCTAAGACCTCCAGTACAATGCTAAATAACAGTGGTGAGAGTACGCAGCTTTACCTTATTCCTGACTTTAGAGGAAATGTTTTCAAATTTTTGTCATTGACTGTGATGTTGGCTGTGGGCTTTTCATATATGATAGTTATTATGTTGAGGTATATACCTTCTATTCCTATTTTATACAGGGTTTTTATCATTAATGGTTGTTGATCTTGTGAAAAACTTTCTCTGTATTTATTGATATGACCATGTGGTTTTTCTCTTTGCTCTTGTTGATGTGGTATATTACATTAATAGATTTATGTCTGTTGAACCATCCTTGCATCCCTGGGATAAATCCCACTTGGTTATAATGGATGATCTTTTTGATGCATTGTTGGATTTGATTTGCTGATATTTTATTTAGAATTTCTTCATGTATGTTTTTTAGATACTGGTCTGTAATTTTCTCTTTTGGTGACATCTCTATTATCATTTGGTATCAGTGTGATGATAGCCTCATAGAAATGGTTTGGAAGTATTCCCTGTTCTTCAATATTTTAGAAGAGTTTGAAAAGAATAGTATTCATTCCTCACTGAAGGAAACTCATTAGAAAAGCCAATCTAGTCCTGGCCTTTTATTTTTAGGGAGACTTTTGATTACCTCTTTAGTTTCCTACCTTGTGATTATTCTGTTCAGGTTTTCCATTTCTTCCAGGTTCAGTTTTGGTAGACTGTATTTTTCTAAAATATGTCCTTGTCATCAAGGTTGTCTACTTCATTGGCATAGAGTTGTTCAAAGTAGTCTCATAGAACACATTATATTCTTCTGGTCTCTGTTGTAAATTCCCCCCTTTCATTTCTGATTCTAGTTATGGGATTTTTCTTTTTTTTTTCCTTTGTGAGTCTATCCAGTGGTTTGTCGATTTAATTTTTCAAAGAACCAATATTTGATTTCATTGATCCATCTGGATTGTCTTTTTGTTTTCTATTTCATTTATTTCTGCTCAGTTTTTATAATTTTCCCTCTTCTGATGATTTTTGGCTTTAATTGTTCTTTAGTTGTTTTAAAAACGTGGATTATTTGTTTGTGATTTTTCTTGTTTTTGAGATCCTTCTGAATTGCAATGAACTTCCCTCTTAGTACTGCTTTTGCATCCTATAGATTCTAGTAACTTGTGTCTTCATTCTCACTTGTCTCTAAGTATTTTTTAAGTTCCTTTTTGATTTCCTCTTTTACCCAAGAGTCAGTCAGAGGCATATTGTTTACTCTCCAATTAATTTGAGGTCTTTCACCCTTTTTTGTGGCTGGTTTCTAAGTTTAAGCAACTGTGGTCAGAGACAATGCTTGGTATGATTTCAGTCCTTACAAATTTATTGAGACATGTTTTGTGTCTCAACATATAATCTGTTTTGAGAATATTCCCTGTACACAGGAGAAGAAAGAGAAGCTGTTAATTTTCTGCCTAGTAGATAGGATTATTTTTGCCTGTAGAATGTTGTTTCCTCTATTATTGTGTTGCTATTGCTTTCTCTGGTCAGTTTCAATAATACTTGCTTAAATATTTTGATGCTCCTTCATTTGGTATATATATGTTAATATGTATTAAGTCTTCTTGCTGGATTGGCCCCTTAATCATTATGTAATGTGCATCTCTGTCTTTTGTTATGTTTTTAGTTGGAAGTCTGTTTTACATAAGTATGACTTTTCTTTTTTATTTTGAGTTACCATTCAACTATAGGATTGTCTTCCAACCACATAACCAGCAGAAGGTTTGGTTATGTTTTTCAATCCTTTCAGTCACTCCGTATCATTTGATTGGTGAGTTTAATCCATTAATATTGAGGGTGATTATTGATGTCTAACTGTTTTTGTCATTTTGCAATTTGCCTTCTTGGTGTTGTGACTGACAGTGCTTTTGTTCTTTTCTTTCTCTTTGTAGGTGGGTTGTGTGTAGTTATGCTTTAATTGGTTTCCCTTTTTGTTTTTTCTTTGTGTTTTCCCTAGAAGTTTGTTTTGATGTCGCCCAGAGTTTAGCATTAAGAATTCTATTTTTATTTCCTTTTTTTATTTGAAAGCTCATTAGTCTTGCGCTCATGCTTGCCATTCACATTTTAATTCTCCTCTCCTCCTCCCCACTTTTTATGTTTTGTTATCTTGCTGTTTTTAAGTGGGGGCTCTTTATACTTCATAGAACTTCCTGTAGTATTTTCTGTAGAGCTGGTTTTGTGGTGATGAATTCCTTTAACTTTTGGTTATCTGAAAAGCTTTTTATCATTTTTTCAGATCTAAATGATAATCTTGCAGGGTATAGTAACCTAGGTTGAAAATCTTTTTTTTTCAGCATTTTGAATATATCGTACCATTCCCCTCTAGCCTGTAGTTTCACTTGAGAAATCCATTGGAATCTTATGGGATTCATTTGTATCTGACTCAATTTTCTCTAGGCGTTTTTTAAGACTTTTCTTTATTTTGCATTTTTGACATTTTGATGACAGTGTGTTTAGTTGTAGGTCTGTTTGGGTGTCTTTTGTTTGGTACTCTTTGAACTTTCTGAGTGTGGAGGCTTTTTTATTCCTCAGGTTAGGGAAATTCTCAGCTATTGTTTCTTCAAATATAATTTCTGTCCCCTTTTCTCTTTCTTTTCCTTCTGTAACCCCTATGATGTGAATGGTGTGCCTTTTGGTGTTATCCCATAGGTCTTGATTCCTGTCTTCATTTCTTGTGTTCTTTTTCTCTTTCCTGGTTTGCTTGAGTGCATTCCTCTGCCTTATCCTCTAGCTCACTATTCTATTGGAGTTTTAATCCATCACCGTTCTTGAGTTCCTCTATTGAGTTTAGTTCAGTTATCATGTTCTTCTTTTCTTTGATATCTTGCTTCATTTCTTCTCTCTTTTTTTGTGATTTTCATATTCTTCCTCTATTGTTTTCTTGATTTTCATCATAAGGTAATGACCTTGCCATTTTCCTGCAATCGGCAATTAGGCTGTAGTCCTGCCTCCACCCAAAGGGTGATGCTAGTAGGTAGCGTCAAACCTTCTTCCCTTCTGGGAGACTGTCCTCTTTTATTTAGCCTGGAGGTAGAGTTTCTGGTGGGTCTGTGATTCTAGTCCAATATGGTGGGAGGGGCTTGGTGTGGGGGATTCTTCTAGTTGCCTTCTGGTTATGGTGACATCTATTGTGTTCCCCCTCAGGGGCTCTTACTCAATCACCAGTGCCCTGGTCCTCCTTCTGCCATGTACCAAGACACTCTGCCCTATCTCTTTGTCCAAATTTTGCTGGCCTGACTCTGCTACTGGAGTGATTCTCTGGTAGGCCAGTTCTTCCAGAGGCTCCACCCCTTTCACCTTTGCACTTTTTAATATCCTGAGGCAGGGAATCCATAATCTGCAACTTAACTCTAAACCCTGACATTGTCACCTATCCTCTTGGTGGAGGATGCTGCCATTGCCCCTGTAGCATCAGCATTTTTGTCTATAAAATAGGTAATTTATAATTGCTTTGTGGTAAGAAGACTCACTTCACTCCTACCAGGTCACTATCTTTACTAATCTCTCCTGGAGTGACTCTTAATTCTTGTGTTTTGAAAGAATTTTTGTAAACCTATTTAGAGAAACCTAGATTGACTTCATGAAAAAAACAAACAACCCTGTCTACTCAGTAGTTGGCTATATAACCTACAAAATAAACTTGTTCTCTTATTTTGCTTGTATTTTAGGATACTAGATCAAAAGAGACATTTTGGTTTATCTCATATTCCTAATTTGTTTTCTATATCTGGATAATTTTGGTAGAAGGCTTACTTTATTTCATGGCTAATAAAATCATCAATTGATAGATAGCTGTAGGTGACATTTTTTATGAATATGAGTTATAAGTAAACATCAAGATAGATATAGTTATAAGCATGAAGGAAAAAAATGTGAATAAAGTTATATTCATCATGCTTAGACTCCATCAGTGACCACTGCTTATTGATAGACTATATGGTGAAGAATTGATTCCTGTTTAATGTTAAAAGAATGTTTTGTATTGTTTTCAGCCTGTTAATGATAATACTATTGACTAGAAATGTCTAGGGACACTAACCAATAAAATTTTTGTTTAAGTCAATATTAGAACTAGACTGACTCAGCTTTTTTATTATGATTGCAAGATGTCCTTCAGCAATAGCTACCAGGAAACTGAAGGAAAAAAAGATTTATTACTTATAAGACCTGGAAATTATACAGTACACCTGGGCCACAGTAAAATAGCCATGGAGATAGAGAGATAGAGGACAGGAGAGGGAGGGAAGATGAGCATGCACGTTGGCCTGGAGTCCTGTGTGTGTGTATGTATGTGTATATAATTGATATAATATTACATTATAATATTTTATAAGAATATGCTAGGACATAAACAAATCTCAGTAAATTTATGAAGACTGAAATTATATCAAGTGTCTTTTTGACTCATAAGAGTCTGAAGCTAGAAATCAACCAAAGAAGAAAAAGGGGAAACCACAAATATGTGGACACTAAATAGCAGTCTTCTGAGTCAATCAAGAAATAAAAGGTGAAATAAAAAAAAACAAAAACACTAGGAGACAGTGAAAATGAAGATACAACTTCACAGAACTTACAGGATGTAGCAGAAGTAGTACTAAGAGAAGTTTATAGCAATACAGGCCTAACCTATGAAACAAGGAAAATCACAAATAAAAACTTTAAGCTTTGCCTAAGGGAACTAGAATAAGAAGAAAAAACAAAGCCAAAGGTTGGTAGATGGAAGGAAATAATAAAAATTAGAGCAGAAGTAGACAATCTTTAGCCAGAATCACAAAAAGAGAGAAAAAACAAAATCAGAAACAAACAAGGAGAAATTAAAGAATACTGGAGAAACACAAAGGATCATGAGTGTTATGAACACCTATTTTGCAACAAGTTAGACAATACAGAAGAAATGGGCATATTCTTATAAAAATGTAGCTTCTAAGACTACATCAGGAAGAAATAGACAATCTCAACAGACTAGCAAAAGTAAGGAAATTAATATAGACATAAAAAATCTCTCCCAAAGCAAAAGCCTGGGACCAGATGGCTTAACTAGTGAATACTAGTTAATTAATGGCTATATTTCTCAAACTCTCCCAAAAATTGGAGCGGAGGGAAAATTTCCAGATATATTTTATGAAGTCAACATTACCCTGATTGCAAAACCAGAAAAGGATATTGCACAGATAAGAAAACTATTGACATTATCTCTGATGAACATAGATGCAAAAATCCTCAACAAAATACTAGCACATTGAATTTACCAAACATTGAAAGAATCATACACCATGATCAAATGGAATTTATTGCAAGGATGAGAGTATGCTTCAAATCAGTAAGTGTTGATACTACATCAGCAGAAGGAAGGACAACAGATCATCTTAATAGACACAGAAAAAACAACTGATAAGATTCACCATCTATTTATGATAAAAAAGCTTCAGCAAAATGCATATAGAAAGAATATACCTAATATACCTAATTATGTAAATATTATAAAGCCATGTCTGACACACACATAGCCAGCATCATACTCAGTGGTGAAAAACTGAAAACTTTTCCTCTAAGATAACATCGTGAACAAGGTAAGGAGATCCACTATTATTCAATATACTGTTGGCAGTCCTAGTTAGAACAATTAGATAGGAAAAGGGAATAAGCAGTATCCAAGTTAGAAAGAAGTAAAATTGTCACGTTTGTAGATTGCATGGTAATTTACTTAGAAAATTCTAAAGATTCCCGCAAAAAAGTTCTTAGAAATGAATGCAGTAAAATGGCAGACTACAAAGTTAACATACAAAAATCTGTTGTTTCTATCTGCAAATTGTGGGCTCACTTTTTATTGGTGAATTTAAGTCTTAAGAATAGGAAAGATCAGGAAGAAAGAAAAGAAAAACGGAAAAAGACAGGTCAGTCTCAACTGATGAGTTATCTAAATCAAACCAGGATCTGTCCAACAAAAGATCCTCACTCAGGTGAGGCAGCCTTCTTATCTAGTTGTGTGGCCAACTGTGTGAGTTAGCTCTTTTGAAGCAGATGCCTCTGCATCACCAATGCTTAAGTTATGCATTTGCATTTGTGGAAGATTCTAGAGGTTCTTCTTGGACTGCTAAAGCAAACATTAACTTCAGATAGATTAGTGGGAGAAAAAGGTAAGTGATAACTGATAGGACGAGAGACCCTACTTACCTTAGGTGTGGAGATTAATCATACTCATTCAACTGTTTTTAGATTCAGTGATCGTACTTTATAGTGCAACATAAATCTTCTCTGTAATGTGTGTTAACATTTTGCTGGTGACAAACACATGGGTGTTAATTCATGTACTAACTCAAACCTCTGCTAGTTGGGTAAGAGTATTTCTTTTTTCTTTATATCCCTACTTATTTTTCAAAAATCATTTAAGATAGAGATTTAGGAGTATGTACTCTTTGTCTTCTAATGTTTCTTAGAATGATCAGCATTTATATTAATAAGCTTCAGACTGCAGTTTTTTTTTCCTTCCATAAGCCAGGTCTCCTCTGAGGAGGTTTAGTTATTTAGCAAACAGAATTTTAATGTGTCTTGTTCTTTCGTCCCCCCTCCTGTTATGAAAATTGAGTTTTTATAATGTGTTAGACATTGCATAAGATAATTTACATATATCAAATCTAATTTTACCAATAAACTTGCCAGGTAGAAGATATGTGTGTGTGTGTATATATACACACATATGTATCTATACATACACATACATATATATATAAAATATAAAATATAGCTTCATTCATTCTTTGTTATTTGAATGCCTAATACAGGTCAAACACTCTTTCAGCTGCTAGGGCTTAGCCAAAATAAGAATAAAACAAAGCCACTAATCTCACTGAGAATAGCAAGGAAGTATATGGGGGGTGGGGAGAGAGAGACTGAGTTGTGGTGGGGTAGGGGGCTTTTGTCTTCTATGCGTTTATATAGAATAGTCAGAGAAGGCCTTTCTGGGATAAATTTAGATCAGGTGGAAGTGAGGAAGCAAATCTGTGGTTCTTTGGAAGAAAAGTAGTATGGGCATATGTTGTATCACTATGAAGACGCTTACTTAATTGAAGAAATTGTAGGGAGACTAATATGACTGTAGTGGAGGGGTTGGTTGGGAGGAGAAGAGATAGTGGTGGGAGATGAGATCATCAGAGGCTTTGGTTTTTACTCGAGATGGGATGCCATTGGAGAGTTTTAAGCAGAGGAATCACTGAGACTCAGAAAATTAACAGGGAAACAGCAGCTTTAAAAGACTGCTTGGAACAGTTAGGTCTAATAGACATATACTGAGAACTTCATCCAACAACCACAGGTTTCATTTTTCTCTTCAGTGTGCATGGAACATTCTCAAGAATAAATCATATCTTGGGACACGAAACATGTCTCAATAAATTTACAAGGACTGAAATCATGCCAGGCATCTTTTCTGACCAAAATGGCTTCAAACTAGAAATCAACCATGAAAATAAAGCTGGAATACCCCAAATTAATTGGAGACTCAATAGTATACTCCTGAATGACTCTAAAAGAGGAAATCAAAGAGGAACTTAAAAATACTTAGAGAAAAATGAGGATGAAGATACAAGCTACCAGAGAACCTGTATGATAAATCAAGAGCAATACTAAGAGGGAAGTTCATTGCAATCCAGGCCTACCTCAAAAAAGAAGAAAAATCGTAAACAACTAGCCCTAACTAGAAAAAAAGAACAACAGTTAAAGCCAAAAATCAGTAGATGAAAGGAAATTGTAAAATTTGAGCAGAAATAAATGAAAAAGACAATCCAGAATATTAATGAAACTATCATATTTTTGCTCAGATTTTTATTCAAAAGTCTGGAAATAACAAATACTGACAAGAATGTGGAAAAAAGGAAATTTATGCTGTTGGTGGACATGCAAACTGGTGCAATCCCTGTGGAAAACTGTATGAAGATTTCCTGAAAAATTGAATATGGAAATCCAATATGATCCCACCATTCCACTTCTGGGTATTTACACAGAAGATAAAAAAAATCACTGATTTTCAGAGATTTATGCATTCACATGTTTACTGGAGCCCTATTCACAATAGCTAAGAACTGGAAACTACCTAAGTGCCCCATGTCGGATGAATGCATAAAGATGTGATATATATAGAGAGATTGGAATACTATGCAGATCTTAAAAGATGAAATCTTGTCATTTGAATCAAGGTGGATGGATCTAGAGGTAATTATGCTAAGTGAAATAAGTCAAAAGAAGAAAGATAGATACCAGATGATCTTGCTCATAGGTGGAAGGTGAACAGACAAAGGAAAAGATTAAATGAAACCAACCCTTGGACACTTGCAGCAGAACTGAGGTTCCCAATAGCGAATGGGACCAAAGCAGGAGATGTGGAGTGGACCGACAGTGGTGTAGTCCTGTGAACACTGATGAAGAACACTTGGGGATTTGGTGGAGGACAGGATGTGTTGTTACATATTTGAAGAATGGGGAAGCTGCACATATATGGAACCTACCCATATGAGTTTATAAAGTTACTGCAATAAAATACTGAAAAAAGTTGAAAAAAAATCAAGTGTATTGTAAATATGGTCTATTGTCTGACAGCTACACTGGTGAGCCATTGTTATTTCTAAGCGAATCTTCTTGGCTAGATTTCTCTCCTATCAAGAACATCTTACTTTCTTTTCTCCCATTCCTGAATTTCCTGTTAAAGACTTATTTCTAAAACACCTTTTAATGAGAAATACCTTTTATTATGTAAGTAGTTCTCTATTTTCGAGTCTCATTTAGCTCGTGCTGCTTCTTTAGAGGGATCTTCCATGTAAACAAGCTTTCCCTTCAAGGCATTTTAGTTTTAAAAATATTTTAATTAAATATTGAATAATTAAAAATTATTTACTTGTATCTTTGTGAAATCAGGGTAATTATATAGTAAGGCCCACCTACTACTGATTCAGAAAGAAAACACTACTCTTACTTTGAAATTCCTCTATGTGGATGCGTGATATTCATAACATTTTACTGTAGATGCAGCATGGACATCATCAGTCAAAACGGATGCTAAAGATTAGTAATATTTGAGTACATGATGACTATCACTTCTGTCTTTGTGTCTCTTCTGTTCCGGCCTGTCCATTCCCTTTCTTTTTGAGAAACTACCCTGAATGATATACTAAAACTCTTTGCTTTTCTTTATCATTTGCTACATATATTTGTATTTCTTAACAGTATACTTTAAAAAATTTTCATTTTGGAGCTTTATATAAATAGAATCATACTATGTTTTCTTTCATGACTTAAATTTTTCATGTATTTTGCTGATGAGCTGAGTTGATGAGCATATAGCTGTCAATAATTCATTTATTTTTGATATTATATACATCCATAATATGAACTTACCATAATTTATCCATTATGTAATTGATAAATATGTAGGTTGTTTCTAGATTTTTATCTATTACAAAGAAAACTGCTATGAACATTCCTATAATTTTTTCCTAGTGTATAACTACAGGAAATTCCCAAAGTCAGTATTCTTAACCTTTATACCCAGTGTTACCCTGTTTTTTCCCCTTTATAATAGCATTATTAATATATAATACATATACTCTAATATTCACATTTTAAAGTGCACGATTCATTACTTTTATAGTATATTTAGAGTTGTGCAACTATCGCTACTCTCTAATTTCAGAATATTTTTATCACCAGAGAAAGAATTTCCATCCCCATTAACTTAACATTTCCCATGTTCCCCTACCTCCATCCCTTAGCAATGACTAATCTACTTTTTGTGTCTGTGGATTACCTATTTACTGGACATTTCATATAAATGAATTTATACAACTTGTATCTGGCTTCTTTCACTTAGCATATTTTCAGGATTCACATTCTCACATTTGGCATTGTCAGTGTTTTGATTTTTGACCATTTTAATAGGTGTATAGCAGTATCTCATAGTTTTTAGATTTTTAATACCCTAATCATATATGATGTAGAGCATCTTTTCATATGATTACATGCTCTCTTTTTATCTTCTTTCTTTTGCCTATTTTTAAATTGTTATTAATTTTAAGTTGCTAAATGTTGAGTTCTTTATATATTTTAGCTAACAGTACTTTATGAAATATGCATTTTGAAATATTTTCTTTAGTCTGTGGCTTATCTTCTCATTTTCTTCAGTCTTTCAGAGAAGTTTTTAATTTTAATGAAGGTCCAGCTTATTGATTCTTTTTGTTATAGATCTTGCATTTGGTGTTGTATCTGAAGGTCATTGCCATACGCAAGGTCATTGCCATACGCAAGGTCATCTAGATTTTTTCTTAAGTTATCTTTTAGGATTTTCTGGTCTTGTATTTTAATTTCTTAAATTAAAAATTAAAATTTAATTTTCAATTAAAATTGAGTTCAAATGTTTTTTTTCCCCTGTTTTCAAAATTGTTTTGAGTATTCTAATAGTCATTTGACTTTCCATATGAATTTTGCAAAGATCTTTTTAATAACCTACCAAAATTTTTGCTTCTGATTTTTTATTTTGATTGGGATTGCATTGAATCTATAGATCAATCTGGGCATACTTGACATCTCAATAATACTGAGTTTCACTATTCATGAATATGGTAAAGCTCTCTCTTCTTATATAGGTCTTCTTTTATTTCCTCTGTTCTGTCCCCTTCAGGGATTGTTGGTTTTGTTTTGCAGTGTAAACAGGCTTTTGGTTTTCAGGTTGACACAGGACTGCAAAAATGTATTGAAATAGGTCAAGTTCAAAATGTCATTGTTCTTACCAAAATATACTTTTCTTTTCTTTTTTAAGTGTAATATTTATTATTTCTTTTCACAATGCTGCATTCATTTTAGGATATTGAAATTGAATCTGTCTCTGTTTACCACACCACCACCAGAGTTCCACTGTTCTTTACCAGCATCCTTCCCCTTCTTTCTTCCCTCCCCTCTCTCACCCCAGCCCCTGTTGCCCCCCTGCTCCCCACTATAACCACAGTCTTGTGTCCTGTTGCTTTTGTTGGGATTTATATGTTCATCTGTTTCATTCCATTATATGCCAGATATGAGTGAAACATCCTGTATTTATCTTTTTTTTTCTGACTTGTTTCACTTAACATAATCCCCTCCAATTTCATCTAGATTGTTGCAAAAGGCACTATTTTATCTTTTTAAAAAGCTGCATAGAATTCCATTCAGTGTATATACCATAGGTTCTTTATCCAGTCATCTGTTGATTAGGTTGTTGCCATGCTATTTGAACTTTGCTGCTATGAATGTAGGTATACAAATATATTTTCTGATTAGAGATTTTATATCCTCTGGGTATGTGCCCAGGAGTGGTAGATCCATTTTTATTTGTTTGAGGCATCTCCATACTGTTTTCCAAAGAGGTAGCACCAATTTACATTCCCACCAACAATGTAGGAGGTTTCCTTTTTCTTCATATCTCCTCCAACACCTGCTATATCCAGTCTTTTTGATAGAGGCCATTCTCACTGGTGTGAGGTAGTATCTCATTGTAGTTTTAATTTGTATTTCTCTGATGATAAGTGATATATAGAACATTTTTTCAATTATCTGTGGACCATCTGTTTGTCTTCATCAGATAAGTGTCTTCAGTTTTTATGCCCATATTTTGAGTGGCTCATTGCTTTTTTATTATTGAGGTACAAGAACTCTTTATGTATTTTGGAGTTTAAGCTCTTATCTGATTATGTTTGGTGAATATTTTCTCCAATTCTGTGGGTGGTCTTTTTGTTTTAGTGGTGGTTTCTTTGCTGTGCAGAAGTTTTTCAGTTTGATTTAGTCCCAATCGTTTTGTTTTGCTTTGGTTTCTCTTGCTGTAGCTGTTTCTTCCCCAAAGATATCTTTGAGGGTAAGGTCATGGACTGTTTTTCCCACATTTTCTCCTAAGTTTGTTACAGTTTCAGGTCTTATGTCCAGGTCTTTTATCCATACTTTGTATATGGTGATAATGTACTCATTATCTGATTTCTTTTCTTTTTGCAGATGTCTTTCCAGTTTTCCCAACACCATTCGTTGACTAGATTTTCCTTCCTCCTTTGTAGTTCTTGGCACCTTTGTTGTGGGTTAAGTGTACATGTAGGTGTAACTTTTTTCTGGGCTCTCAGTTTTATTCCGCTGATTAGTGTCTGGTTTTGTTCCACTACCAAACTATTTTGAGGATGATCACTTTGTAGTCTGGTTTGACATCAGGGATTATGATTCATCCACTGTTCTTTTTTTTTTTTTTTTTTTCTCATAGGTTAGCTTTTGCTATTTGAGGCCACAGTTCCATACAAATTTGAGTATTGTTTGCTCCATTTCTTTCAAAACTGTCCCTGGGATTTTGATGGGAATTTGTATATTGCGTTGGATAGAATATCCCTTTTCACTATGTTAATTCTTTCAGTACATTAACATGGAATATTTTTCTTCCCTTTATGTCATCTTCTGTTTCTTCGTTCTGTAGTTTTTTTATAGAGGTCTTTTACCTCCTTTGTTACATTTGTTCCCAGGTATTTGATCTTTCTAGGTGCTATTGTGAGTGGAATTTCTTCATTTTTTCCCCCCTCTGCTTCCTTGTTTGCATGTAGGAATGCTATTGATTTGTGTGTTTTAGCATTTTCCTGCTCCTAACATTTTCACCTGGAAATTTTCATGGAGTTGATTTATATGTCCTCTGAGCTTTTTTTCAATTTCGTGTTTTAATTAGTTGAAAGGACTTTGTGTTGATTTTTTTGACGAAAATTGGGAATGTGTATCATAAGATTTTTCCTTTTTAAAATCCCTATCTTTGCTTTAAAACATTTTTTAAATTTGATTTTGTTGAAGGAAGATTGCATCATAATATTATATAGGTTTAAAATGTGCATATTATAAATCAGCATTGGTACATAATATATTAATTTTACCATGAACATTTCAAAGTAGTGAAGGAGAGAAAACAGTGTTCCTTTTGTAATTAACTATAATGAAGTCATAATTAGTGTCCCTTTAATAGAGTTTTGCATTCATTAATTTTTTTTCTAAACTCATGTTTCCTATAGCAAATGACAAAAATACAATTTTAATATTTTTGTTTGCTTTTTTTAGGTTGGTACAGAGGAGTTTCAACAAAAAAGCCAAATGTAAAGGTAATTAAAAATATATTGTTAGCTTTTCTAATGTAGGAAGCTGCCTAGTATAATTAATATAAAAACATTTGTCAGTCTTTTAATTTTTACAGTAGTCACACTTATTCTTTGCAGAATTATATCAGACTCTACTCTGTCTCAGTAGTGTTAAATTTTTTTAAGGACAGAAAGTACATATATGGCTATAACTATAGACCTTATTTTGAAAATGTCTAGTTAGGACATTAGTATTTTTCCTTCACATATTTTAGTAAAAAGAGAATTGACTTATTCATAGAATGAGTCCTGTGGATTAGTTAGATGTGATCAGTTAGATGAGTTTATTTTTAAAATACAAAATGGAAAATACTTTCCAATACTGTTCAGTTAGATATGTTTGTTAAAATAGTAATTTAAGACTTAAAAGAATAGAATACTAACTGTGAGATAGATTTTGTTTATTCTTTTGCCACTAATATTAATTTGATTAAACAAAATATGTGAAAAATATTTTAACTGGCAGTTATAATATAGGACCATTCTATAGTAATGTATTTGTAAAAACTTCCTTTTGCTTACCTTTTCATATCATTAATATTATAAGATTTTCTTATGTATTTTATCTAGTTTTCTTATATAGAAAATATCAAAATTATATTATTAAAATTGTTCAGAGTTTTGCCGATAGAATCATTTGTTTTGTTAGTTGTTAAAATAATCATCATAAGAAGATAATATCTTCAAATTTTAGGTCTCATAGCCAGGACTTCTTATTCTTGGCACCATTTTGGTAATACTTGTGATCTTATTCACTCTACTACTTTGTTTTTAGTATGTAGGGATCAGTGTGGAAACAGTAGTCACTGAAATTATTTTATGTTTATTATTAAGATGTCAAGTTGACGCAGTAATTTTATTTTTAAAGGAAAGGTGCAGGCAGGAATGAAGATTAGTAGGAAGGCAGGCAGGAAGAGAGAGAAAGAAGAAGTATTTTTCATTTATTTTATTTAGTTGTTCATCTTGTTTGTCCCCCTTCCTCCTTTTTGGAGTTAACTATTTTTACTTAGCATAACTCTGGAATTTTATCCACGTCATTGCATGTCTTAATAGTTTTTCCTTTTTGTTTCTGAATTACATTGCATGGTATGGATGTACCACCATTTATTTAGCCATTCACGCTTTGAGAGATACCAGAATTGTCTCCAATATTTGGCTTAAAAATAAAACTGTTATAAACATTCGTATACAGATTTTGTAGTTTTGTCACAAAGGTCTATTTCTCTGGGATAAATGCCTAGGCACATGCTGCTAGCTTGTATGGTATTGCGGATTTAGTTTTTTTAATAAATTGTGAAGCAGTTTTCCATATTTTATTCCCATCTGCATGTAAAAGAAATCTGGTTCACTTCCATCCTTGCCAGCATTTTTTTTGGTCACTGTTTTCTGTTTTAGTTTTTCCGACAGATATGGTGGTATTTTATCGTAGTTTTAATCTGAATTTCCCTAATGGCTAATGATATTGACATTTTTTCACTTGCTTATTTGCCATCTTCTCTTCAGTAAAATGTTTTCCTATTCATTCAGCCACACTATGTCCTTTGATTTGGAGAATTTAGTTTACTTACATTTAAAGTAATGATTGATAGTTGCTGTCATTTGATAATCGCTTTGTGACTATTTTGTGCTGATGTTTTTGATGTCAACATCATGAGTGCATAAGAAATTCCTTATTTTTGTCCTTACCCTTAACAAGAAATATTCAGCATCCATCTACACACAAAAGTGCACTTGTGGGAACTGTGGAATCCAGTATCATGTCCCAACAGACTCCGTTGAAGTCTCACCCTCCTCCTGTACGTTGGATAATAGACAGAATGACCTTGGTCTCAGCTGTGAACCCTGAAGCAACCCATGATCTAACTCCAGCCCCTCATAGCCATGGCCTTGAAATCCCTGAAGAACTCTCAGTCATCCAAGAATGAGAAAGCTTTTGTTGATCTCCACGTTTTTAGGGGAGAAGTTCCCGCATTCTGTTGAAACAAACAAACAAAATAAAAAGAATTAGAATATTTTGGAGTGTTTGAGAGGAACAGTTTGACTTTATCAACAGTTTGACTTTATCTGTAGGATATTCCTTGACTTATGATTTTTCCTGTGAGGGAACAAGAGCATATGAGTGCTCTACATACATTGCCAGAGAGGCTTATTTCTCTTTTAAATCAGGATATCTATGACTGAAAGGTGGAGAGAGTTTGGAAAACTGGCACGTAGGATTCTTGATGGGCATTAAAGATACACATATCATACTAAACTGCATGTCGGACTCCAGCCAGAAGCTTATCCATTATCAGCTGTGAAAGCTCCACTGATTGATTCCTCAGACTGGCCCACAGACACCCACAGTTCCCTCTGTTGCCCCACTCACACCCCTAGTCCCTGTTCTGTCTTGCTCGTTGTGTGCGGTTCTGAAAATCATAGTAAGAGGGAACTTTGGAAGGCTGCTAATGAGCACACACAGAAAGCAGGCCCATAGCTGCAGTTTAAAGAGAAACTACAAACTTGTCATAGCAAAACCTTTGGTAAAACATAAAAGAGACTATCAGCATTCAGCTTGGTGAATTGTAGGAATCAAGAGAAGGCATACAAGTTGAAGAATTCTGCCATAAAAGGGAACAAGTATAGAGCAGGTGTATGCATAGAAGTTCTGAGAAATACTCATAATATCTAAGAGGACTGATGGAAGGTATTTCTTCCCTGACAATAAGACAAGACTGGAAGAGGTGATTCTTTTTTCGATGTGAAGATAGCAATGTCAAACTCCAAGAAACATGAGAAATGAAGGAAACACGACATGAAAAGTAATCTTTTAGTAAATCTTTTAGTAAATGATCTAAAGACTTGGAGATTTGGAGATTTACCTGATAACTAATTCAAAATAGCTATTTTAAGGAAATTAATGGAACTACAAGAAAACACAGGCAATGAACCATAAATGGGAAAACAATACATGAACAAAATGAGAACTTTAACAGAGATAGAGATTATGAAAAAGAACCCGATTGTGTAGTTGAAAAATTCAATAAATGAAATGAAAAATGCCTTAACAACAGACTTGATCAAGCAGAAAAAAAGAATCAGTGATATTGAGGACACAAATTTTATAATTATTGAGTCAGAAGAGAAAATGAATGAAAAAAAATGAAGAAAACCTTTGTAATCTATGGAAACCATCAAAAGAACCAGTTTTTGAATCAGTGAAGTTCCAGAAAGAGAAAAGAGGAAAAACGGTTAGAATGCTTACTTCAGGAAATAGTTGCTCAGAATTTCCCAAATATAGAGATTAGGATGTCCTAATTTCATAAATTATCAAACAGACTAAAGTTGAATACTTCACTAGGACACATTTATAATAAAACTGTCAAAAGTAAAAGACAAAGAGAATCTTAAAAGCAGCAAGGGAAAAAAGTTTATAACTTACACAATATACTCCCTTCCCTCCACCCCCAATAAGGGTATCAGTGGATTTCTTAGCAGAAATCTTTTAGGCCAAAAGAGCATGGGGTGATATATTAAAAGTTTTGAAAATAAAAGGCTACCAACAAATAATGCTTTACCCAGGAAAACTGTCCATTAGAAGCAAGGAAAGATCTAAACTTTGATAAACAAAAACTGACGGAATTTGTCACTGCTAGACATGTCTTACAAGCAGTGCTGAAAGGAATTCTTTGTACCTAAGGAAAGGATATTAATTAGTAATATGAAAGTGTAAAGCACACCGGTAATGATAAGTACATAGTTAAATTCAGAATAATACTGTAATATGGTGGTATTTTACTAGTACTAAAAGAAAAAAAAACATTAAATATAGCTACAATAATTTGTTAAAATACATAATTAAAAAGGTAAATTATGCCATCAAAAACAATAAAAGGAGAGAACATGACAGGGTAACATAATATAGACTGTAATATCCATGAGACATTTTGCATAAGCACTGTGGTACCTACAAAGTGGAAGTCTTTAATAAATTCATCAAAGATAAAGTTATAGGAGTTAAAACACAACACTGTGGAAAATAATTTCTCAAAGGAAGACATCAAGAAAAAGATAGGAGTAGGGTACTATAAAGAATCCATAAATAATAATAAACATTAATAAGTCTTTGCTTCCAAGTAATTACCCTAAATATGAATGGATTGGATTCTCTAATCAAGAGATCTAGTGAGAGTTGATTAAAAAAAATCCAAATATATGCTGCCTACAAGAGACCTATTTCAATTTTAAGGACACATGTACATTGAAAGTGAAGGAAAAAGATATTTCATGCAATTAGAAACCAAAAGAGTTCAGATACCTATCAGACAAAATAGACTTTAAGCCAAAGACTAACTAGAGACAAAGAATTTCATTATAATTATATAATGATTCAGGGGTCACTTCATTAAGAAAATATTTTTAAAGAAAATTTCTAATTGCTTAAGATTACAGTTTTCCCTTGATAGACTCTACTTGCAAATTACAATGAAGTTCTTAATACAGTTTATACAACTGTAACTCTCCACATTCTTAATATACAAAATGATTGCTACATTAAAAGATCTGCTGTGTTGTTGATAGAGTTTGTCCATGCTGAAATCTGACTGCTGTTTTAGTATGTATAAGATGTTAATCACAAATTACTTTTACTAATGATCGCCTTTTCTCTTTCACAGGGTATCTTTCCTGCAAATTACATTCACTTGAAAAAGGCAATTGTCAGTAATAGAGGGTGAGTAGTTGGTCTTACTAAATTTATTTACAAATTTTGTGATTGCAGAGGAAGAACTTTTTTCTTTTTGATTCATAGTATAAAATATGCTGTTAATGTTTTCCTGCCAAAAATATATCTGCTTTATTGTATAGATTCTGAGGACTTATTTTTTTCTTAAAATACGTTAATATATTTTCCTATATCCTGGAAAGGTGATCTAAATTGTTGTAAATTTTATAAAAAGAATTATTCATATAGTATATTTCATTACTGCAAAATACTCTTTTGATAAATAAGTCATTTTGTTTCTATATATCAAAGTGAGGGAGATTTTAAAAATAATTTTTTGCAAGTAGAAATTAAACAATGTTAAAAGCATACTTTAAGGGAAAATAGTAGTTTATAAAATGGACATTTAGCTTGATCACAGATTTGACAAACAAAAGTAATATCTGAATAGAAGAGTGACAAGATGTAAATATACCAAAATGTATCATTTGTTGTTTTTACACATTTCAGAACATGAGTAATTTTATCCTTAGATTCTGAAATCAAGATTATGGTTACCAGAGATAGGGAAGGAAAGAAGAGGGTGGAGGGTATGTGGGGTAGCGGGATAAAAAAAGATGGTGGTGAATGATACTCGAACTCTGGTGTTGGATGTGGTATGATATATGCATTGAAATAGGTGTGAATCTATTACCTGAAACTTAGTATTGTAAACTAATGAAACATCAATAAAAAGGGGAAATGTGCTTAAAAAAATTCTTTACTGTCATGTCCTATTTCTCAAAGTAGTGTATATATTATAAAATTGTGATTTAATTCTTCAAAGTTCATTTTAAAATACAAAATTTAAGATACTGTATAATTTTCAACTGTGATAACTTTTGAATTAAAACAGTGTTTTTGACTAGAGGTTGAATAAGCATCACTTACTTCCTGGCAATTAAGGGTTAGTCAGGAAAAGAAAATTTTTTTTTTTTTAAGGAAGGAAGTAAGAGGATAAGGAAGATCTTTTACTTATTTTTGTTTGTTCCTACTTGCCTTGGGTCTGGGTCATGACCTTGAGTCCTTGGGCTTTACTTGGTCCATGCTCCAATCACCAGTTTAGCACCTGAGCCACAGGGAACACCATGGTGTAGAATTTAACATATTAATTGTTTACACACATTTGAAGACTGAAAGAAAAAAGAAAATAATGGTGTAACCCAGAATCATAACTACAGAAAGCAACCTACACTAATGACTGGGATACAGCAGATAATATAGATTGGGCATACTAGAATTTAGGAACTTGGAAGATGGTTCTTCAGACATTGGAACTCGAACATCTGAGGAGGGGATTTTATATAGCTGCTGCTGGTGTATTTAAATAAGGGGAGTGAGGCTATTTCTGGGAATGCCCTAAGTAGCTGGAGGCTGGAATCAGTTTTCTTGGATAGGGAATGGTTTACTAGCAAGATACACTTTTCCTTACCATCCTTTTCCCAGTATTTTTCTAATACTTCCCAACTCAAAAGAGTTTTTGAAACAAAGTTTGCAAATCTAACTAAGAAACAGTACTTAGTGCTTTGCCTTTTTCTCCACAGAAGACTTTTCAGTTTGCTGTGATGTGGTGGAAGAGATGCTGTACAGAAAGTGGTAGTCTTTAAAGGGTGAGGAAACAGAGACTGGAGTTTGGAACTCTCAGGGAGGTTGAAAATAAGAGGCAGATTTCCATAGGCGGGCACCCCAGAGAATTAGAATCTTAATCTTAAACTTAAATTCCCTTACATGATTGAGTAGTGAGGGCTAGCTGCTTTTGAGCTATGCCAGACTCCAAGAATCTTAGTAAGAGTAGAACTGGCATGCTAAAAAAAAACAGTAGAATTCACCAGCCACCTAATATTGGTAAGAAAAGTTGATATTTAGTTCAAGGACAGACAAATTATAGAGGCCTGAGTAAAATATTTCGACTTTCTGTAAATAATAGTCATGCTATTGGAGCAAGGACCTAACCATAAGAGAATGGGCAGAATTGAAATAGACTAGCCCTAAGAAAACTTAAAACCTCTGAAAACACAAGCGGTGTTTGAAGAATTGAAAGCACTCATAATAGGCTCATCTAGAAATAGCCATTAAATGCATTAATGTAATTCCTTTTAAAAAGTGATTTTATTAATACATTATATGCATTAATGCATCATAGCATTATATGTTAAGATATGCATCTTTATAAATCAATATTTGTATATAATACATTGTTACCATCACCAGTTCATTTTCCACCCCTTCACTTTGTCTAAGTTTGTCTCTACAACTTAAGTGAGTCTCCCTTAAGCAGCATACAGTTGTTTTGTTTTTTTAAGCCATCCAGTCACACTGAGTTTAGTCCATTTATATTCAGGGTGATTATTGTTACATGAAGGGTTGCTACTGCTGTTTAGATTTTTATTTAATGATTTATCTATTGCCTTCTTTTGTGAATTTTTTTTTAATTTAACCAGAAGAGCATCTTTCAACATTTCTTGTTAAGGGAAGTTTTGTGGTAGCAAAGCCTTTAAATTTTTGTTTTTTTCCTCACTCTTATTTGAGAGACAGTTTTACAACATATAGTACTTCTAGCTGATAGTATTTTTGGCTTGCAGTTTCTAGCTTCTATTTTTAATATGTCTTTTTCACTCTTTTCTGGCCTGCAGAATTTCTGCTGAGATATCTGATGATAGCCTGATGGTAGTACCTTTGCATAAATTAAACAAGACAAGTCATCACTTGCTTTTTTCCTCCTGGCCACCTTTAATATTCTTTCTTTGTCTTAGACTTTTGATAGTTTCACTGATTATATGTCTTAGTGTAGATCTCTTTGCATTTAGATAACCAGAGTTCTGTTGGCTTCATTGAATTGCTTATTCCTGTCCCATTTTTGAGACATTTGGGGCTATTATTTCTTTGAATAAGGTCTTTGTTCTCCCTCCATTTTCTTGAATACCCATTATTCTTATGTTGCCTTTCTTAATGAAATTGGATAGGTCTTGGAGTGTTATTATTTTTTAAATATTTAATTTCTTTCTCTTCTTCCATGTGGTAATTTCTACATTTCTATCACTGGGTCACTAATCTGTTTCTCCATTGTTCAATTTTGTTTCCACAGTTTTCCATAGTATTCTTGGTCTAACTTATTGCCTTAAAGAAGGCACCTGAATCTCTGTTTATTTAATGTTTCAGTTTTTGCCTTCTGCTCATTAACTGCATTTTTGAGCTCATTGCCTTGTTTTGCTGACATCTCTTGTATTTCTTTGATTTGCTTCGCTGACTTTTCATATTATTTTGACTTTCTTTGCTGAAGTCCTGTTGCAATTTTTTGAACTGTTTTGTGACTGCGCATTTGAAAAATTTATCTGGAAAAAGGATATATCATCTGCTGTGTTTTTGAATTTGGCTTCTGGAGAAGTATCTTTGTCTCCTTGTGATGTCGGAAAACCTTGAGGTCTCAGTCCTTATGCTCTATTCCCACGAAGGCCTTGGAAGTGAGTTGCCTATCTTATTTTAATTAGTAAGTGGTGCTATGACTTTATTTTATTCAGTTGACTCTTGCAGGCTTCCATAATGTGAATCACTGCTGAGTTATCCTGGTGGAGGGATGGATGCTAGAGTGGGATTGGCATTTTGGTGGAAACAGGTGACATGTTATAGGCTGCCAGGGATGAGAGATTTGTTCATGTGGGTGGCACTGGAATCAACTTCCATATCTGGTATCTCAGACCTGGATTTTGGCTGACTATCTGCTGTGGTGTTGGTACTCTCAATACTGAGCAACATTTATTCTGAGGGGTTGGGGTGGGTGATTGCAGTTCTCTCTTTTGTTCTCTTTACAGGAGTCTCAACAAGTGACTCAGCCACTGACTTCAGCCTTTCCTCTTTGGGCTTTATCCAAGAGAAGATGGGACACCACACAATCTTTGTTCCTCCCTTCTCAGGACTCAGGGTTTAGTTGGTTATCCTGCTATCACCTTTCTACCCACTGTCTGTGCTGCTTGCAATCACTTAACTACAGCAAGCTCCATGTCTCCCACTCCACCGTCTTAAGTCACACACATGTGTGACTTCCCCCTGGTAATCTTTCTCTTGCAGTCCCTGTTGTTCCCTGCCTATCTTCAGTGTTGTGGGTCCATTGTAGTAATGCTTCAGTGGAGAACTGTTGTTTCTCTTTGAAGCAAGAAAAGGAATGTCTTCAGACACCATCTTAATACTGACCTGTATATTTCTTCTTAATTAATTTTGTTAACATATTATTTTTCAGGAAAATTTTGCATTTTCATACTTTTGGCATTTTTTTCTTATTATTTCTTAGAATGTTAAAAAAAATCTTAAGTTCAGTGTATGATTATATCCCTCCTTGTATACTAATATTTTTTGTGTGTTTTTAAAAATTATTTTTCACATCACCAGTTGTTTCTGAAGTTTGTTCAGTTGTGCCATGAACTAGCTTTTTTACATTGCTGATCCTTACTATTATCTCTTTGTTTCCTGTTTTATTAAAATGTTTTTTTCCAACTGTCAAAAATATTTAAAACATTTTCTAGTTTATATTTTCTGTGTCTGGCATCTGGTTTTAGTTTAATTTTTTTTTTTTTTCAGTTTAAAATTTTTTGTCAGTTCTTAGATTTGGGCACTAAGCAACTTTAATTTTAGTTTTTTTTCTATTACAAGATTTGGAGATTATAGAATTACCTCTACATAATATCTTAGCTCCATTACAAGATTTTTTAACTTGCTATGTGTTTCCAAATTGATAATCTCTGAAACAGTCTATTTTAATTTTATTTTATTTGCTCTTCTATAATTTGTGGGCTATAATGTAAAACTAAACCTCCTCACTACACCTCTAAAAATAGTTGGGGAACAATAGATGAGGAAGAAGTAGGGAGAGATCAATGAAATAAAAATTATAAATATATATGATATAGTAAGGAATAATAGGATAAATTTTATAGATATGATAAATTTTATAGATATGTTTCTCTTCCTGGTTTCAGATATTAATTTGTATTAATGGCATCTTTTCTACTCATTTCATGATCTTTTTCCTTTTAGATAATTACCCATCTATAGTATTTGAGTCCTATTGAGTCATTACTTTTTACCCCAGAACACAACAGTGTTAATATGCTCCTAGAAGATCCCTTGGGTTCTGTGTTACTTTTATCTACATCTATTGTCTGAAGTTAATTTTTTTCTTGAGGGCTAGTAAAAATTAATCATACCTGCTAATATCAAAAAGTTCTCTTTCTTCCTCTCACCATATCCCACCCCGTCCAAGTGGCAGGAAGAACCTGAAATGAAATAGCTTCATGGTAATTTCCTACTCAATATAACTGAATCATGTTCTCATCTGGCATATTCATGTTTCCCTTGGATTCTAAATTAATAGAGTCAGTTCTAAGAGATGGGAAGCTAAATTTTTGCAAGTGAGTCGTTATGTTTGAGAATGACAAATGTCCCTTTGTTCTCTGCCTCTTTTTTTCTCCACAGGTGTGATGGGGGTGGGATTAGGCACTCCTATTAGACATGAATCCATCCAGAAAGAATTCATGGAGAGCTGTATGGCCAGGATCACACAACAACTTTATCGGAAGTAGTAGCAGTGAGTTTACACTCCCTGCGGGCTGGGAAGGTTGCATGAGAAAGGCATACACATGTGTGCTTTGCCATGTGCATCATGCCATGTGTGTGAAGGCAATATGGTGTCCCATATATACCTGGAGGATGGAACTCCACTTTTTGTGGTTGTAACCAGGGATATGGCCATGAGTATTGCTTTTCCACCTGGAGTTCTTATAAAGAATTCATCATGAATAAAGATCCCTTTCCAGAATGGAAGGAGTTGTCAGGGGCCTGGTTTTGGTTACTATGGGAGGGTCTTGCTATAAGTCCATCCTCACTATGTTTGGGTGACTTGGCCAGCTAATGTCCTGTTTATACATCTGCATATCTGCAGTATAGATTTTAATCTCTGTTGTCCCACATCACATGGATTCTGTCCTTGGAAGAAACAATTTATGTATTGGTTGCTGATTCAGAAACATTCACATTATATTGCTAGCACCCCAGTCTTTGAAAAGGTAGCACTGTGTGACATCTTGGTCATCAGTGCGCTGAGTGATGAAGTAAATAATATCAGTGAATCCGGTGGATATAAGTTCATTCTTTACTTCTTATAGTTTAAAGTGAGTTTCTTACTTACACTGCAGTTTTGTGCACATTAACATGATAGCAAACAGAATCCTCAGTAGTCTGCTGAAGATTGTGTTCCCAGAGAAAGCAGGCAGAGAAATGAAGTCTAAGTCCCATATCTTTCATGATGAATGGGATTCATTATAATGAACTTGCCCTTTGGTGTTGGCTCATCCACTCCGAGCATAGTGTACCTTATCAGAGTTTCATGGTTGTTACCAGATTTGTAAATTCCTTGGTTCTTTTCTGAAAGAAGTAATTCATTCGAGAAATGTGAGAGGTTTTAATTGAAGAATCATAGTTTTATTGCAAGCAAAGTACACTCTAGAGGGGCAGGAGTGAGTAACTCAGAGTGAGCACCCTGTTCTGCTATTTCATTGATTTTATAGGGTTATTTATTTCTTTATTCCCTTCCAGTTGCCATCCATTCTTTACAGGGACCACCCTAGAATCATGCTGGTGTATGCCCAGTGGGTGACAGGTTGGGAGAAAGCAGATGATCTGTGCTGTATGGCTTTTGAGGCCAGATGCATGCTCCATAGGCCAAAATTGCCCTTACTGGTCTGGTGTCACCGGTGGAAGATTATATACCAGTCAAAATCCCTTTTTTTGGTGCCTGTTGTGCCTACGTCATGGTGCTTGGTCAATCACAAGCTGTACTAACCACAAGTTCAAACATGTGCATTGTAAGAGTGAGGTGTTCTGCAAAATTTTGTAGTCAGCAAGATGTATTTGACTGCAAGTTCTGTTATTCCGGCCTGTGAGGGCAAGATGTTCTTGCGGGTTTTACAAGATGTTTTTTAAAAGTTCCACAAGAGTATTGGTCAAGTCAGCAGGATGTCACAAGCTGTTTTTCACAAGGTTGCTGGCCAGGTATTCTCCCTGCACCCCAGAGCTCTAACTGACTACCTATTCTTACAGAGTTACCTGCTGCTGTTGGTCAGTTCTGATTATACAGTTGTGATACCAGATCAGCCTTGATAAGTGAGCGTTTATGGATTTGAGCTCTTGCATAGCAGCTATACCTTTCACCACATTCATTTTGGGATGACTGGGAAAGGAAGCATTGAATTCATGATACACTGGGGCCAGTGATGGGTTGGTGTAGGGCATAAAGATGTTAAACGAAATAACACTTGTAATAAGGAAGGTTAGTAAAAGTTTTATTTTTAGGGTCAAATTGAAATTCACTTGGAGAGCCAGAGCTAGATATTCTGGTCATCTGTGTTCCACCCTTTGAAGTCTGGTCCCATATTTTATACCCTAATGGAAAAAATGGGTCTTGCCTAACTGAGAGAATATATTGTCTACAGCAAAGAGTTTGTCATAAGTGTATGTCTGGTTACTTTCTAACATTCTAAGGTAAAGATGAGGTAAGGGAGTGCATTAGCATTAATACCCCTTTTAGGGGGTGTCTTTAGCTCTGTGATCAGTGCATTGCATGAATGAAAAATGCAAGGACCACGTCATAAGATTTTATCCTGAAAGGAAGGCTCTTTTTCACTTTTGAACATTTTTGGTTCTTTGCTAAGTCATCAGGTATTCTACTTGTTTCTTCTTCCAGAGGCAGCAGTATTGTGTGTATGGGGTATGTTGTGTTTTCTCTTGGACTACTCACAGGGCTTTTTTTAGCCTCTTTTTGTTATGACCTCTGTAACTTTGTTCCCAAAGTATTTACTTCAATAAGGTGAGGCAATTTAACAGTCTTCAAGAAAAAAAAAACAAACAAACAGAACAAGAACAAAAAAGAAAAACCATACAAACACAAAGCAAAACAAATGGATAAGAATACAAATTCTCAGACAAGGTAAGAACATTCTCCTCAGTAGAAAAGGGGGACATATTTCTGCTGCAAAGGGAAGTTTAGTAAGGGTGGAGATTAGTTTTCTAAGTTATCCATTTTCTTTATCTACTATTCTTTCTAGTCAGTAGCCTGCCTTTTACCTTAATATTTATGAAAAGCCCATTCACTGATTATTACTATAAAACCTAGAGTTTAGTTTTTGGCTATTTGAGCTCTGAGACTAAAAGACAAGATGCCTTTGAACTATTCAACAGAACATTACTAAGGTGGACATTCATGTGTTTGCAGCCTTGTTTTCCTGACTACAGATATCCAGTTAAATATTGTGAAGTATATCAAATAAACCTACCCTATATATGGCACATTGATCTTTGTTTGGAATACATCAGAATCAGTAGTTAGCAGTACCTAGATCTCTTGTTTTTGATCATATAGGGCAGGTTACCCTAAGTGGGTTTTGTTTTTCATTTTTCTTGCTGACCTCATACTTCATCTATTTTATTTAGCAAACTTCTCTGATATGCAGCCTCAGACTTTTTCCTAAGATGGGGCTAAGAAGAAACTGTTAAACTTTTTAAAATTTTCATTTTTATTTTAAATTATTGGATACACATTAAGATAAACTCATATATATAGGTTCCCCATCTTCAGATACATGTCAAGCACACTCCACCAAGTGTTCTTCACTATTGTCCAGTGGCTCTGCCACAACTTGCACCCTGCTTCTCCAGTCCCATTCCCTATTGGTAACCTCAGTTTTATTGCAAGTGTCCAAGCGTTGATTTTGTTTCATTTGTTCCTTTGTTTTGTCTGTTCACTTTCCAACTGTGAGTGAGGTCATCTGGTATCTATGTTTCATGCTTTGACATTTCACTTAGCATAATCCTGTCTAGATCTACCCATGTTGATTCAAGTGATAGGATTTCATTTCTTGTAAGGGCTGTGAGGATTGCATTGCATATGTACCACATCTTGTTCCATCATCTGACATAGTAGTTTCCAGCTAGGTAGTTTTCAGTTAGGTAGTTAACCTCTTACATAGTTTCTAGTTCTTAGCTATTGTGAATGGGACTGCAATAAATATGGGATGCATAAATCTCTGCTAATCAGTGTTTTTGTTTAGCTGGGTAAATACCCAGAAGTTGGATGGTGGATCATATGGGATTTCCATGTTCAATTTTTTGAGGAATATCAAAACTGTTCTGTAGGGTTGCACCAATTTGTACTCCTACCAGCAGTATAAAAGTGTTCCCTTTTCTCTACATCCTCACCAATATTTGTTTCCAGACTTTTGGATAATAGCCAGTCTCTAAAGTGTAAAGTGATAATCTCGTTTTAATTTGGGTTTCCCTGATAGCCAGCTAGTAGGAGCATCTTTTCATGTGTCTGTTGGCCATCTCTAGATATCCTCTTCAGAAATATGTCTCTCCAGTTCTTCCCATTCTTTGATTGGATTGACTATTTTTCCATGATAACTTTTGGTTTTGGTGATGTTTTCTTTTTCTGTGAAGAAGCTTTTTAGTTTGATGTAGTCCCAGTTGTTTATTTTTCTTTTTGTTCCCCTTATTGCTGGAATTGAGTCCCCAAAGACCTCTCTTAAGGCTGATGTCATGGAATGTCTTTGTTATCTTGTCTTCTAAGAATTTTATGGTTTCTGGTCTTGTGTCCAAATCTCTAGTCCATTTTGAATTAATTTTTATAAATGGTGTTAGAGAGTGGTCTAGCTGCTGCTTTTTATTTTTGCATGATTGTACAATTATACCAACAACATTTATTGAAAGAACTTCCTTTTCTCTGTTGTAGGGATTTGGCCTCTTTGTTGTATATTAACTGACTGAGGAAAGTGGGTCAGTTTTTGGTGATTCAGTTCTATTTTACTGATCTGTGCCTGTAATTATTATAGTACCATATCATTGTGATCACTGTTACTTTGTAATATAGCTCTCAGTGTCTAAGAGTGTAATCCCTCTGTATTCATTTTTTTTCTCATAATTGCTTTGGCTATTTGAGGGTCTTTTGTTGTTATGTATATATTTTTAATTTTTTTGTTCTATTTCCTGGAATTAAGTCTGTGGGATTTTATTGGACATTTCACTAAACCTGTATATTGTTTTAGGTAAGATGGCCATTTTAACATTGTTGATTCTTCCATGAGCAGGGGATGTCTTTCCATCTCTTTGTGTCCTCCTATATTTCTTTTAGACAGACTTACAGTTTTCATTGTACAGGTCTTTCACTTCCTTTAAGTATATTCTAAGATACTTGATGGTTTTTACTTCTATTTTAAATGGTGTGATTTTCTTGATTTCATTTTCTTCTGGTGTGTTGTTTGCGTACAAGAATGTGGTAGATTTTTGTGCATTGATTTTGTAGCCTATCACTTTACTATATTCGTTGATTAGTTCTAGTAGTTTTTTGACAGTTTTTAGGGTTTTCATATATATAATTATATCATCTGCAAAGAATGATAATTTTACTTTTTCCTTTTCAATTTCAGTTCCTTTTATTTCTTTTTCTTGCCTAATTGCTCTGGCTAAGACCTCCAGTATGATGCTAAATAGCAGTGGTGAGAGTGAACAGCCTTTCCTAGTTCTGATTTGGTTTGCTGATATTTTGTGAAATCTTTGCATCTATGTTCATTGGAAATATTGATCTATAATTTTCTCTCTTGATAACATCGATATCAGCTTTTGGTATCAGTGTGATGTTAACTTCATAGAAAGTATTTGGTAGTGTTCTCTGTTCTTCATTATTTTGGAAGAGCTTGACAAGTATAGGTGTTAATTCTTCTCTAAAGATTTGGTAAAACTCATGAGAAAAGCCATCCGGTCCTGGCCTTTTATTTTTAGGTACACTTTTGATTACCTCTTCAATTTCTTTGCTTTTGATTGTTCAGGCTTTCCATTTCTTCCAAGTTCAGTTTTGGTAGACTGTATTTTTCTAGGAATTTGTCAGAGTAATCATTATTGTCTACTTTGTTGCCATAGATTTATTCAGAGTAGTCTCAGGATGTTTTGTATTTCTATGGTATCTGTTGTAACGTTTCCCCTTTCATTTCTGAGTCTAGTTAAGAAAGTTTTCTTAATTTCAGTCTAGCCAATAATTTGTCAATTTTGTTTATTTTTCCAAAGAACCAACTTTTGGTTTCATTGATAATCTGGATTGTTTTGTTTTTTATTTCATTTATTTCTGGTCACGTTTTTACAGTTTCCTTTCTTCTGTTGATTTTTGCCTTTAATGGTTCTTCTTTCTCTAGTTGCTTTAAATTTAGGATTAGATTGAGAGTTTTCTTGTTTTGAAGTAGGCCTGGATTGCAATGAACTTTCCTCTTAGTACTGCTTTTGCTGCATGCCATAGATTCTGGTAACACGTATCTTCATTCTAATTTGCCTCTAAGTATTTTTTAAGTTTCTCTTTGATTTCCTCTTTTACCCAAAAGTTATTCAGAAGCATATTATGTAGACTCCAATTAATTCGGGGTCTTCCATCTATCTCTGTGGTTGATTTCTAGGTTTAAGCCATTGTGGTCAGAGAAGATGCTTGGTATGATTTCGGTCTTTGTAAATTTGTCGAGACATGTTTTGTGTCCCAACATATGATCTATCCTTGAAAATGTTCTATGCACACTTGAGAAGAAATTGAAATCTGTAGTTGTCAAATGAAGAGTTTGATATATGTCTATTAGACCTAACTTGCAAATGGTCATTGACAGTTGCTCTTCCCCTGTAATTTTCTGTCTAATTTATGTGTCCATTGTTTTTTAAGTGGGGTGTTGAAGTCTCCTACTATTATTGTGTTGCGTCGATATCTGTCGTCAGTTTTAATAATACTTACTTAATGTATTTTGATGCTCCTTTATTAGGTGCATAAATGTTGATAAGCATTGTCTTTTTGCTGGGTTGATCCCTTAATCATTAAATAATGCCCATCTATGTCTTTTGTTATGCTTTTTATTTGAAAGTCTGTTTTATCTGATGTAAGTATGGCCATTCCTACTTTTTTGAGATTGCCAGTTAACTGTAAGATTGTCTTCCATTTTCTTTGAACCCGTGTCTTTTGAAAGGTGAGTTATCTGAATACAGCAGAAGGTTGGGTTGTCCTTTTTAATCCATTTGTTCACTGTCATTTATTGGTGAATTCAGTCCATTAATATTTAGGGTAATTATTGATATGTAGCTATTTAGTGTCATTTTGTAATTTGTCTTCTCTGTTGTTTCTGACAGTGTTGTTGTTCTTTTTGTCTTTTTAGGTGAGTTGGGTGTAGTTGTGTTTTGATTGTTTTCTTTGCTTATTCCTTCGAGTTGTATTTTGAGGTAATGTAGTTACCATAAAGAATTCTGTTTATTTTTTATTTTTATTTGAAAGCAGATTACTATTCTACTCATTCTAACCATCCACATTTTTGTTCTCTTCTCCTACTCCCCACTTTTTTATATTTGCTGTCTTAAACTGTTTGTTTTTTTTCAAAATTATTTATGCTTTCTTAGAATTTACATACATTTCAAAACAGGTAAGATTGAACAATATGGTATATATATGTATATCATTATATTAGCATTATACATATATACTTTCATATACCTTATATACTTGTTTTTATTATTTCACATAGCTATATGCTTTTTAGGATATTGATCTCATACCTCAGTCTGTGTACATGTCATACCAGATCCATCAAAAGGTTTCTATTTTCCTTTACCATTCCTTTTTTTTTTTTTTCGTTGAGAAGGGAAGACATTTTTTAATATTGTTGACAAAATAGTATTCAGGAGACTGGAAGCCTCAGATGCAAATGTTTCACCTAAAGCATTTGTCTATAAATTTTAGGCCATTGTGGTAAGAGAAGATGCTTGGTGTGATTTCAATCTTTGTAAATTTGTTGAGAGGTATTTTGTGTCCCAGCATATGATCTATCCTTGAGAATGTTCCATGAGTGTATGAGAAGAAAGTGAAATCTGTGGTCACTGGATGAAGTGATTGGTGTTATGTCTGTTAGACCTGTCTGGTCCAGGTGGTCATTTACAGTGGTTGTTTCTGTGTTAATTTTCTGCCTGGTTGATCTGTTCATTGTTATAAGAGGGGTGTTGGAGTCCCCCACTATTATAGTATTGCTGTCAATGTCTCTTTTCAGGTCTAATAATACTTGCTTAATATATTTTGATGCTCCTTCATTTGATGAATATATGTTAATAAGCATTATGTCTTCCTGCTGGATTGATCCTTTATTATTAAATAGTGTCCATCTCTGTCTTTTGTTATTCTTTTTAGATGGAAGTCTGTTTTCTCTTTTATGAGTATAGCTGTTCCTGCTCTTTTGAGGTTGCCATTCAACTGTAGGATTGTCTTCTAGCCATTGACTTTGAGTCTTTATCTTTTGGAAGAAGATGGGTTTCCTGAATGCAGCAGAAGATTGGGGTTTGCTTTTTAATCCATTCAGTCACTCTGATCATTTGAATGCTGAATTCAGTCCATTAACGTTTAGAGTGATTATTGATATTATAGCTTCTTAGTGTCATTTTATAATTTGTCTTTTGTATGTTGCTCCAGGTGATGAATTTGGTCTCTTTCTCTTTTTAGGTTGGATGGGTGCAATTATGTTTTGATTGATTTTGCCTTTTGTTTTCTTCTTCACTTTCTCCCTGGGATGTATTTTGAGGTTATGCTGAAGTCAGCATTCACAGTTCTATGTTTACTACCTAATTTTATTTGAAAGCAATTTAGTCTTCCACTCATTCTAACTATCCACATTCTTGTTCTCTTTTCTTCCTCCCCACTTTCAATATTTGCTGTCTTACTGTTTTTCTATGTGGTTTCTTTACACTTTTTAGAGCAGCATCCTTTAGTATTTTTTGCAAAGTTGGTTTTGTGGTGATCTACTCCTTTAACTTTTGCTTGTCAGAAAAGATTTTTATCATTCCTTCAGTTCTGAATGATAATATTTCTGGATATAGTATTCTAGGTTGAAAATCCTTTTCTTTCAGCACTTTGAATATATTATGCCTTTCCCTTTTGGTCTATAGAGTTTCATTTGAAAAGTCTGCTGACAGTCTTAGAGGGTGCTCCTCTGTATGTGACACGTTTTTCTCTAGATGCTGTTAAGACTAGTTATCTTGTATTTTTCACATTTTGATGACAATGAGTTTAGGTTTAGTTCTGCTTGGGTTTATTTTTTTCGGACTATTTTGAGCTTCCTGGGTCTTGGAAGCTTGCTTCATTTTTCAGGTTAGGGAAATTTTCAGCTGTTCTTAAAATAAAGTTTCTGCCCCCTTTTCTCTTGCTTCTCTTTCTGGGACCCCTCTTTTATAATGTTGTTTCTTGTGATATTATATCAAATACTGTCTTCATCTCTTTGCTTTCTTTTATTTCTTTGCATGTTCATTTCAGTACATTCCTTTGTCCTGTCTTCCAGCTCACTGATGCTATTGGAGACTTCATCCATCCTATTCTTGAGTCCCTCTAGTGAATTCTTTGGGTCATCTATTGTGTTCTTTTTTTCTTTGACATCTCCTTTGGGCTGTTTAATTTCTTCTTTCTTTTTTTGTTTTCTTTTTCTTGATTTCCTGAGTATGTTTGTCATTGTTGCCCTAAATTCTTCCTCAAGTAGTTTGTATCTGTCTGTTGTATTCAAGTTTTCTCCTGAGTTTTTGATTGGATCCATCATTTCATGTATATATCTCTGTGTTTTTGCTGTTTGGCATTTGTTTATGTTTCTGTCGAATAAGTTTCCCTGTAGTGAATGCCTTGTATAGGCTATCCACTTGCACTGAGTAAGGTTGGATCTTGGTTTTGGCACTGGAATTTCTTAAGTTTTCTGATATCACCACTTGTTTGGATTTGTTGAATTTCTTGTGTGGCCCCTCTGTTGCTGCCTGGAAGTTCAGTCTATGCGGTTGGAGTTTGTGTGTGGGATACAGAGCCTTCCCCAGTGTCCCAGCTGCCAATGGCAATGACCACCTTGTTCTTGGCCCAGTCAGCATTCAGGATGCCTTTTCATCCCCACCCACAAGATGGCACTAGTGGGTAGCATTGATAGTTTTCCCTCTGGAAGATTCTTTTCTTCCTTTAAGCCTTATGGTGGGATTTCCAGTGGGTGGATTTTGTGAATCCAGGCAATATGGTGGGGGGTGGATGATTATCCTACCTGTCTTCTGGCTATGAGGCACAGAGTCAAATTTTCTTGCCGGGCCTCCTATTGAAAACACTGGGGCACTGCGGCACCTTCTGTTGTACACCTAAACCCTCTACTGCAGCTCTGTGTTCTGATCCTGCTGGGCAGGCTTTCTCTTGCTTTTGCGATTTTTGGGAGGGCCGTTTCTTCCCTCAGTTCTACACCTGCTCTGCAGCAGCCGGAATCCTGAGTCCCAAGTCTGCGGTGTACTTCTGATCCCGGTCTACCTTTTATTGTTGTAATTGCTGCTGTGTTTCTACAGATTCTGTATCTGCATCTCCTCAGTGTTTGTTTCTGGAAATAGGTGACTTCCTAGTTGCTCTGTGATGAAGATGTGAGTTTTCCTCCTACCAGGTTGCCATCTTAACTGGATACTGCCAAGTTCTTCTTATGGTTGCATAGATTTCATTTACCTGTGTTCTAGGAACTTTGTCATTATCATCACCACACATGTTTAAGAATCTGGGGACTTGAAGTATGAGAGAGGGAAAAGAGAGGGAATCAATAACAGTGCCCACTAAAGAAATATTTGGGGGAGTTACTGAATCAGATGCCAGAGAACAGTACAGAGGGTATGAGCATCTCAAGACTGTGGGGTGGAGTTTGCTTTGTTTAACTTTAGATTAAAACTTAGAGAAGAGCTACCTTATGTCTCAATTTTTATAGCATGGAACAAAATATAGGAAATTCCTGATGATACACTTCCTTTTTTACATTACCGTAGTAGTTTCCAATCGGTCTCTCCACTTGTATTCAGGCCCTGTACAATTTATCCCCAACACACTTAGCAGCATGGTTTTCTAAATGTTCTAAGTTTTAAGGTTGAAGTTAGATCATGCTACTCCTGTATTTAAAACCATTCAATACTTTCCATTTCAAAGTAAAGTCCAGAATTCTTTCAAAGGCTTGAGTGTTTTATAATCTGGCTTTCTCTCACTCTTATAACCTTCTCTCCTGTCCTCTCTGTTTCTAGTCTGCTTCAATTACTCTGGCTTCCTTGGCTTTTATTCAAACAATGTGAGGTGTGTTCCTGCGTTGTTTCTTGTTTGTTCTTGTTCGTGTTTTTGCTTATGCTGCTTCCTATGCTCTGGCTAATATTCTGTCACTTCCTTCAGATATTTCCTCACACCTCTCAGTGAGACACATCCTTATAATAATTTTTAATTAAATGTAGGGTGAATGGAGCATAGGTCATGAGCCTGTACCATAACCATAGCGAGGCTTAGAATTCTAAGACTCATAATTTTCCACTTGTATTGTAGAAAGTCATCTGTGTCTCTACATTTTGAATTTTTCTCAAACATAGAAGGGAGGTTATAATGCTAAGGAAAAAAACTTCACAATGTTCTGTTATACTGCCCTTCTTCTCTTCTGGGATTCTTGTTAGGAATAGCTTGAAGTTTTTCTGCTTCTCCCACATCTCTTAAGTACTTTTTCATTCTTGGTCTCTTTCTCTGACCTACATTCTAGAGTGATTTCTTTAGTACTATCTTAACTTATTTTCTCTTGAATTCTGTTCAGCGTGTATTCTTTCTGCTGAAGTTTTTCCCACTGTTAATATTTTTATTGTGGTAAAATATAAATAACATAAAATTTAATATTTTAACCATTTTTAGTTGAACAGTTCAGTGACATAACATAAATTCACAATGTTATGTGATCTTCACCAGTATTCATATCCAGAACATTTTTATCATCCCAAACAGAAACTTCACCTTAAACAATAACAACTCGTTTCCCTTCCACCAACTCCTGGTAACCACTACTCTACTTTTTGTCTCTGAATTTTCCCCCTCTCTATAACTCATCTAAATGGCATCACATAATATTTGTAATTTTGTGACTGCTTTATTTTGTTCAGCTTAATGTTTTCAAAATCCATCCATGTTATGTCTGTGTCAAAATTTCATTCATTTTTAAGGGTGAATAGTATTGCATTATATGTATATATCATATTTCATTATTCCATTAATCAGTCAATGGACATTTTATCGGTCATATTTTTCACTTATAAGATTTCTAGTTGGTTCTTTTGCATATCCATTGGCTTTTATTTTGTTTATGTTTGTTTTCATTTTTTTCTATTTTAAATGAAAGTTAGTTATTTCTCTAAGCATTGTAAACATTTAAAAATGTTTATCAGACTTTAATAAAATCCTGAAAAGGATTTATTTCTATTATTTTTAAGTGTTTGTACATTATATACATAATGTGTTTTAGAGTTTTTGTTTTCAGAAATGGGAGATTCATTTTACTCTACCCTTCCTCCCACTGAGTACACCTGCCTATTGATTTTGCAGTTTCAAGGCTCCATTGTAGAGCCAAGTCGTTCAACAGCATTTTAGGTCTTTTCTAAGTGACTTTGCTTCTATAGCAGATCCTGACCCTTGGCCAAGGGAGGTGAGTGGACTACTTTAAGCCAATCTGTTTAACTCTAGAGCTTGCTAAAGTCATAGTTTTGTTTTTTTTTTTTTAAAGGAAAGGTGCAAGCAGGAATGAAGATGAGCTGGCAAATGGGTAGAAAGAGAGAGGAGAAAGTGTTTTTGTTTTTCTTTTTTTAATTTAGATGTTCATTCTAGCCATTCCCCCCGCACCTCACTGGCCCTGGTACTCAAACCTGTGTCCTTGAGATGTATGTGGATTATGCTTAGCCAGAGATGGTGGACCTAATTGCTACTCCACCAGGGTATGGCTAAAGTCATAGTTGTAAGTGAGGTTCAGTATCAGTTTTTGATAGATTTCATGCTGACCATCTTTTGGGGGACTTCAAATAGTGAATGTGACATCTTCTCATTTGAAATGCACTTTATCCTTGTTCTCCTTCTACTTTTAAATTCCTAGTCACTGCAGCTAGCTTTTGACTCGAGAGCCTAAGAAAGTTTGTGATTTGTATTGGTTAGGTTCTGTTGCTGCTCTATTGAGATGTTCATTTTTTTTTAGTTCAGAAGTGCATTTGATTTTCTATTAGTAGTTTCTTTGCTGTGTATTGAGAAGTGAGAAAATGTCACAGAATAAACTTACAGAGCTAAGAAAAATACAGGAATCTTTGTAAAATATATTTAAAAAGTACAGTATATCATATTTTTATTCTAGATACACTTTGGTAATATGTAAGTAATGAAAATTAAAAACTAGCATTTATTAAATAGTCTGTTGTATAGATAGACTAAATAGTTGGTATTATATTTGACAACTTATATCCATCATATCGCACTTTGGAATTTCAGATTCGTAGATGGGATTATCTGCTTAATTCAAATGAGGTAGGCAAGGCTTTGATTGTTCAAGTACCTTTACCAAAGTAGTATGGCAAGTAGGGAAACTAGGAATGGAGATGAATGATGAATTTGTTTTACTCTACTTTTCATGCTGCAAACTGTTTCTGTGCAATATCCATTGCATTAGGGGATTTTTTTCTTCTCATTACTGAACTTTATTCCTTGTAAACTATTTTGTATTAATTTGGAATTCCTTTGATAATATGATTACTATTTAACTTTGCTTACTTTTCCTCATGTTTTGATGATATTCTGCTTGGCCTATGGAATAATGTGTTTGTAAATAACACTATATCCAAACTTGAAGAGTTTTAAGGATATGCTCTTATGGACTAGGGACTGGACATAGTCCACATACATCCCAAGGTCCTGGATTTGCTTCCCAGGTCTGTGGGGGGACAACCAGATGTACAACTAAATAAAAATAAATAAAATTCTCTTTCCTCCTTCTCTCTCCTTGCCTGCCTGCCTAGCTGTCTTCATTTCTGCCTGTACCTTTCCTTTAAAAAAAAGTTTCAGGATATAGATTGTATATTATAGTCTAAGTAAAGTGAGTCAGTATTAGTTTAGATTTGAATCAATATAAATTGAATTAAGTTGGAAGTCTTAGAATGTTAATATAGGAATGATCTAAGTTTTCCATAGATCTCAGTGATTAAATGAGTTTAAGATCTATTAGATGAAACTTTTAAGACATTCTATTTTATCCTGTATATCATTTCTACATTAATCTTACTAAAACACAACATTCTTAGACCATCTCCCTTGTCTCTTTTTCCGTAGTGTCAAATGTAAATCTCTTAGCCAAGCAGTGAAAACAATCTGTCTTTTCAACCGTGTTTCCCATTGTGTCCCTAGCATGAATCCTCCTTAATATGCCTTGCTTATTATTTTCTCTACCGCTTTTTTTTTTTTTAATGAAAGTTGTGGACAGACGTGAAAGCAGGTAGTCAAGGAGAGGAGGAATAAGCACTTGTTTTAATTGTCTATCTTGATTTCCTCCCCGCCACCCTGCCCCAGCCCGAGGTCTTAAATCCAGATCCTTGGGGTGTATGTGGACTACATCTAGTGGCCTTATACAGTATACCAACAGGGTGCACCTATACCTCTTTTCATAGTGTATTACAGCCCTTGGAACCCTCTCTCCTTGTCTTTAAAACTTAACCCTTATTTCTCTCATGAAGTTTTATCTGACTGCAACAATTTACAGTGAACCTTCTCCTTCAGAGTAGCACTAGAACTTAGAGTAAAGTTAACGCACTTTGTTCTTTATGTTAATGTTCTATTTTTAAGATTGTGATCTCTCTGATTGTTTCTATGAATCCCCTTGCTACCGCTACAGAAATTGTCATTTATATCTAGTCATCCAGTAGTTTGAAGAAAGGTAACTTATTTAATTCAATTTTGTATAGTAAGTCATTAATGCTTCCTCATTCTTAGTGTTGACATTTACCTTTGCCTTATTATTCATTTGAGAAGTTCAGTGTTACTAATTTAAAAAAATTAAAGCAAATTAAGCTGTTTATTTAAAAACTATTATAATATTACTATAAATAATTGTTGAAGTTGAATCCAGAAATCACTACCTTGGATGCTAGTAACACAAAGAAAAATATTTCACATTTTACTCTTAAAAAGCCCTTAAAGAAATCTTTGTCTAAATCAGCTTATAAATTTGATAACTATGCATAATACTCTGGCATCATTCCGAGGTGAGTCTTTGTGTCTTCTGGAATAAATCTTATAAAATAAAGCAATGAAGTCATAAAGCATAATCAAGTGACATTATCATTGATACTTAATATTAATACATTTAGTTAACTTTGAACAGTGGTGGTTTGTCAGCTGTCTTCTGTCAACTGTCTTCAACTAAAGAAGTGATATTTAATGCTAATTTTGTGAAATATGTTTTCCTTTGCTGTTTCAAAGAAGTTGATAGTCTTCTAGGCTAACATCAGAATATGGGTTGCAGTCACCTACCATTTCAGTAGATAAAGTCTTTAATTCTAGAAAATACTTCATTATACCTCAAAATTGGCATAGCTTATAAAATACTAGCAAGCCATACCCCTACATTGAAAAATCTTTCAATAACTTATCCTTCATTTTACTTGTGTTAGTATCTGGAATCTTTGGTATCATTTGAAAAAGTTATACCAACTTTGTTTAACTTATTAAATATGTGGAATTCTTTTCCATCTTAGCGACTTCTTATATATTGTTTCCGCTCTAGATGACACCACACCTGGCCTTCTTCCTACCCACATACTTGTCCTGTCTTGACCTTTTTGGGGGGCCTATCTTTTGGGCCTTACCATGTCTTCAGAGAATTTGCTTTCACTAATTCTCTCTCATATTGTGTCCACCAGCCAAAATCTCTGAATGTGCATTTTAATTTTCTTCTTCATCACTGTTCATATATGTTTGTTATTGTTAGTTTGAGTCCCTGTCCAGAACAAAAACTCTTAAATAGGACTGTGCATTTTCGATCACTGATAAATCCTTGGCAATTAGTTCAGGACTAGCTCTGTAGTAAGTCCTGCTTATGAAGTAGGCTGAGAGAAACCCAGTATATTTCTGCTTCCAGGTTAGAATTTACCAGACCCAGTATTCCTCTTGACTGATAATAGTTTCTGGGAAAATATAAAACCAAATATAAGGGAAAGCATATAAAGCTTTTCAAAACCCAGTATCTGGTCTGCTTTCCTCCAGTCTCTGCATCCATTTCTGTCAGATCATTTATACCAAGAACATGAACTAATTTTCATTTTTGATAGATGTTAAAGGGCACAAATAATTTAAAAAACAGGCAGCACTTAGGTAGTGTTAATGGTCTTTCCCTAAATAAAAAAACCCTTAAAAATGGCCTTAAAAATATGTCTTAAAGACAGTATTTCTAAAAGTAAAACTGAGAATTTATATAGAAAATCAAAATATGCTTTTACACTAACTAAGCTCAATTACATTATTGCAATATAACACTCAAAAAGTTCTTCAATTAGATGTACCCCTTTTTATATTAGCATGCATTTAAAATTTTGTTTAAACATGTTGAAAAGGACAATAGACAGTGTTCTGGTATTTTATCAAAGATAACATGTCTGTTGTGTCTCTGATTCTAGGCAGTATGAAACTGTGGTTCCTCTCGAAGATTCTATTGTGACTGAGGTTACAGCAACTCTGCAAGAATGGGCCAGTCTGTGGAAACAACTCTATGTGGTAAGCAGTTGATAATTAGTTTGCTAGATCATTAAAGTTCCACTGTACCAAGTGAATAAATAACAAAACTGACCTATGCCAGTTGTACTCTTTTTGATTTTCTGAATATTTTTAGTTTTTCAAATGTATATTTCTAATTTTCACTGAACCTTGTAAGACTGAGTTTTGTCCAATCTGAAGAGCACACGTTCATGTGCCTCCAGTTCTCCATTCTATCCTAGTCAGTAGAGTACAAGTTCCATAACACATGATAGTTTAGCTGTTTTACTCACTGCTATATCCTTAGAAGCTTTGATAAGATAGTGTTTACTCAATGTCTGATCAAATTTGAGTTACTTTGATCCTTTGTAAATTGCCACCTGTAAAGGTCAAGAAGTTGTATCAATGGTTTCTTAATGCAACTAATAAGCTTAAAGGATATGTCATATCTGATACATTTTTTAGGGCACCAGAAAGATTAATAAAAATTCAGCCCATGTCCTCTGGAAATTTAGAGATTAGAGAGTGATAAGCCTAGGCTAAAAATAAGTATAAGTGTTTGGGTTTGAGGCAAGATGGAGTAAACACATTCAGTTTTATTCCTTCTGCTGCAAAAATTGAGAAAAAATTTAAAAATCACTTACCAGGAAACTTTGAAAGTAGGGAAAAGAAGGTAGAGTTACTGGAGACCTTGGGAATCAAATTTTGATTTAGTTCCCTGATTTTTTTTCCCTCCCTCATATACTGACTTGGACGTAAGGAAAAGCTAATTGATGCAGACAAAACAGCAACAACAACAAATAACCAGATTCCATGGAAAGCCTGTTATCTATATTTAAATTATGATCATGATAGCTCAGCAAGACAGATACCTTTTAGCTATTGCTGCTTATTCTCCAGGAGAAAATCACAGTAAAAGCTGCATCCCTTTCTACCCTAATAGGCATTGCAGCAGTGAACTCATGACCAAAATTTTGTCTATATATTCACATTCTCCCCCTGATTTGCAGTCACAAAGAGATGTCTCTCTACAGTGGAGTCTAGATTGGCATTTGCATCACAACCCACAAAAGTGAGCCTAGGGTTGCATTCTGAATCCAAACAGCTATCTGTTAAAATAAAATGCCATAGTAGAATGTCTAGCATATGACAAAAAATTAGCATACAAAAATTAAAAAAAGCAACCTTAATGAGAAATGACAAAAGATGCCAACCTAAAAATGATAATAGACGTTGGACTGCTCAACAGACAGTTTTACTTTACAAAGTTACATCTCGTAACTTAACTTTTCTGAAATTGCTCCGCTGAGCAATTGCACTCTTAGAGAACAATAACATAAAAAACAAAAACAAATAATTAAAAAATATATAAAAAATGAAAATTTTAGAATGGAAAAATACTTCTTACACAATTTAAAAATTACTGGATAAATGCAATAGCAAAATTGAAAGTACAGACAAAAGAATTAGCAAAATTTGAGATGAGTAAGTAGAAAGTATTCAATCTGAAAAGCGAAGAGAAAACAAATTGAAAAAGTAAACTTAACCTTAGAGATCTGTGGGACAGTAACAAAATGTCTAAAATTTAGGCATCAGAGTACTAGAAAGGACAGAATGTGGAACTTAAAAAATATTTGAAGAAATATGACTTAAATCTTCCAAAATTTGGTTAAAAGTAACAAACCTAAGATTCAAGAAGTTGAGTGAAATCCAAAAAGGATAAACCCAAAGAGATCCATTCCAAGACATATTGTAGTTAAGCTTCTGAAAATTAAAGCCAAAGATTACACATTATCATTAGGGAATCAACTATTTGAATGACGGTAGATTTCCCACAAGAAACTATGGTAGGCAGAAGGAAATGACCCAATATATTTCAACTGCTAAAAGAAAAAACCAAAAACTGATATTACTGAGGGATTATATATAACCTGGAAATATATACTTAAGGAATGAAGGAGATCTCAAAATATTTTTAGATGAAGTAGAGTCAAGAAAATTTATTGCCAGCCAGATTGGTTCTAAAATAATTACTGTCAAGGAAGTTCCTCAGACATAAAGCAAGAGATAATGAAAGGACACTTGGACATAAGGAATGAATAAAGTAAAGAAATGGGTAATAAATTATTTTCTTCCATTTTAAAAATGGTGTTTAATGATAAAAAGCAAAAATTAAAACTTTTCACTCTCTAGATAGAGATGTTGTATTTAAGAAACCTAAAGTTAGAAGGGAAAGTTTAATAAATTGTGGTATGGTATTTACGTTTCAGTTCAAGTAATTAAATTTGATACTAGAATGTTTAATAAGTTTAATAAATTATGTATATATAAATTATAATCTTTAGAGAGATCATTAAAATATATGAGAATAATAAAATATTCTAAATAAAAATGAAATACTAAAAGTGTTCATATAACCTTTAGGAAAATAGGAAGGAGGAAGCAGAAAAAGGTAAAACAGAGAACTAACAAAATAAATACTAAAACGCCAGATTTAAATCATACTGTGAATAATTAAAAGATTAAAATTGACAAAATTAACGGATAAAAGTGTTTAATTAAAGGTGGTGGGTTTAAGCTAGTAGCATAGGAGAAACCTGAACTCACCTCTTTCCATGGAAACACTAATCTATAATCAAATATTATTTACTCAGAAATAGACTTGAAAATTGGACAAATAGAACTTATATAACAAAGGATTTAAAAGGCAGCATTGACATGTTTTGGAGAGACAAAGATACATTTTTCCTAAGGGGAAATACCCTGTTCCATTGTGGCAGTTCATAAACAGGAGGATTGCAAAAGTGTGGATTTTCTCTTAAAGAGCAGGGGGAGGGTTGTGCATTCAAAAGGGCTCCTCAGTCCTTTATCTTGCAAAGTAGAAATGAAGCCCCCAGCATTGAGAACCAGTGGAAAACCAAAGAGCTAGCGATTGTATAATCTGCCTGTTAAGGGCCTACTTGCAGATTTACTTGCCATAGGATCCAGTGCA